>QJNU01000131.1:0-142847 GCA_004154915.1 Monosporascus ibericus | reverse complement strand
AGTCCAGGAATTGAACGCGCAACCCATGAAAGAGCTGACAAACTGTTACGGTACGAGAACAAGAGCGTAGCCGCGACACCACTAAAAGTGGAACGTTGTCAACTCGAGCACTGACCGCCTTGTTCTGCCCTATATACCTACTAGGTGCCACTTAATACCGTGACAGCGATTCTAGAACTACCAAAATGTTTTTGTCGTTATTTAACTGCCTAAAATAAAAGGTATATGAGCTGTAATTATCGCTTTTTTTAATTAAAATAGGCTTTAATTTACGTATTAGTTCTAGGGCTTTACTTAAAGCTTTTAAAGTATATACTTTAAGAACCGTCTTTTTCGGACGCCTTTTTTTACGCTTAAACTTTTCAGCCTTTTTTATTTATATTAGCCTTGAAATAATATTATTGTCCTTACTTTTTACTTTAAAGCCTTATTTTTAACAGTATTTTAAACATTTCTATATTAATTATAAATGTAATCCGATAATATTCTTAAACTTTAAAAATAACTTTAACTTTTTTAAGTTTTCGTAAATTTTAACTTACTGCGTAATAAATATTTTACCGCCTTTTAATAATCATACTTTATAGTTATAAATCTTTTTATAACTTAATAATATTCTTTTAACCCTTTGGACCTTTAATTTTTCAATCTGGTCTTATAATTTTTATCGATTTCAACCGAATATCTCCTACTGAAAATACAAAGGTATCTTTTATTAAATTTATATATTTATCCTTTAAAAATAAAATCGAATATTAACTTAAAACATTTAATTAATATTATATTTTTTAACCGTAAACTATTTAATCTTATTAATGTTATACGTTATAACTTATATAACGAAGTTTTAAAAACATGTAAGGATTTTTATTTTCGTGAAAACTATACGCGATTCGTTTTATAAAAACTAATTACTTTTTTTTCCGTAATTCCGTTTTGATATTAGCTATAAAGGCTGGAAATTACCATCTTAATACTTTTTATTACGTAAAATCTTTTAGTAATTATTATATCGAATTGCCTGCCGCCGTTCAGGCGCAAGGTTTATATATTTTTATTTCGGCATTTTGTATTAGATTAAATTATTTTTAAACGTTTTGTTATTCGTGCAATATGTGCCTATAAACTTAACTGGATTTCGTTTTTAATCTTAAATAAAATGTTTTTTATAGCGCGAAAGGTCGTTTATAATAAGGTTATAGTAAGCTTTATTTTTAATATTCACAAATTAACGGATTTTATATTCTATTATATAATCTTTCCTACGTATAACCTTTATTTTTAGCGGTTTATAAACGGTATCTTCCGTATTTTACTCTTATTATACGTTATATAAAAGAACGATTTCATATCTCTAAGGTTTATATCGATGCTCGTAAATCTTTAAATAGCTTAAATAAATTATTTAATACTAAGGTAAAAAAAACGGCGGTACTAAAAAGTAACTTTCTTTATAACTTTATCCATTATAAAAAACTTTTCATTCTTAAAAGCGTTTATAAGAATTTACTTTAGGTTATCGCCGTCTTCCTTGCCGAATACTTCCCCTAGCTCATAGCCTTATTGCTAATTTTCGTCGTTTGTAAACTTCGGGGTCTTAATAATAAGCTCCGGCTTTTTATGAAGCTATAAAAAAAGCCTTTCCAATACACGTTAATCGTTATTAACTGGAACCTATCAGAATTTATTAAGATATTTTTTATTTAAGTAGCCTCTCTTATTATACAAGATTGATATAGGTTGAAGCCTTATTTTCCAAGCTTAGCCAAATACACAGAAAAACATTCCACGATATAACTTCTACGATAGATACTATACCTAGTATCTTCTAATACGATGACTGATTAATGGTTTTCACGATTAGGGGATGTTATAAATAAAACTAATTTTTAAAAAACTAAGTTTCGGACTATTCTTTTTAGCTTAAACGGCTAGGTTTATTTTAAACGCTTTGATAAAACGTTCCATATTATTGATATTAAATTGGGACGGGGCTTATCGAAGCTGGTATATATAGGACATCTTAACTAGTTGCTTGGGAAAAGGAATTATCGGGCGTGCCTTCGTTCTCTAGAAGACTACATATAAAAGTTGCCAGGTCAGAACTTTATAGACCGTCGCCGACCCACTGGATATCGCTCTATTAGAGCCCACCGGCGAAATGAATGGAAACAGCTAGAGGCAGGGCTGCAGCAACGCTGCAGAGCTACAGCTGCACCTATACTGCACCCTACACTACTTCAATATTAAAAAATCGATTATTAAAGTTAAATGGTTAAAAGGTTAAGAAAGCTAGCCGAGAAGCTGGTATAGCCGAGAAGCTGGTATAGCCGAGAAGCTGGTATAGCCGAGAAGCTGGTATAAGACGTTAATATTATTATCGATTTCTTTAAAATAAATCAACTGCGGTATTTAATTTTTAGACCCGATTTAATTCGCGAAAATACCGGTAATCGATTATTTTAAAAAATTATATTTAAAAATATAGAAATTATAAAAGAACTATTAACGAAATTAGAAAAGAAAATAATAACGGGCTTTAAAATTCCGAAGTTCAAATTTTGAAACGATATAAGGAGAATTACAAGCGATGGTTTGCCCGGCTGCTCCGGATTGCGAAGAACCTCCAGAATTCGGATAAGAATCGACATGGATAAGAGCGAGATAAGGCAGTCTGAAATCGCTTGCGAGAGGGATAGGTTTGGTGAAGCCTAGGAATTAAGGTAGTAATATATTATTTTATCTAATTTTATCTATACGGTCACGTCTCCTTTAAAGAGATATCAGCGAATTACGTTAATAATTTTTAAATTTCTATTATAAATAACGCTTTTATTTTATTACTTTACGGATATTATTAAAGCTTTTCGTAAGCGGAGAAATGGAATTAACGAAAGTAAACGACAAGAAGGTTAATATAGATATAATCAATAAATTTTCTATATCGAAAAGAATATTACTAAAATTAAATAGAATAAATCCAGTTTTTATAAATTTAAATTTGAGATTGTCGGGCGTTATAATAACTTCAATCATTTTAATAAAAGCGAAAATAAAAGCTTTTTTTCTGATATAAATATAATAACGTCGTATTACAGTTTCGATATAAAGTAACTAAATACGTTTTAATACAGAAAAATAAGATATGTCGAAAAGTTAAAACCGATAAAAATAATAAGTAAGTATAATAAACGTAATAATACCGTTATTCGCGTAACATTTTTTAAATTCTATCGAATTATAATTTTCGTAGCTGTTAAAGATAAAAAAACATTTAAACTTTTTCGTACGCGGTCGTAAATATCTATTAAAATGTTGAATTTAATTTAAAATTAATTAAACTATTATTTTATTTTTATAGTTTATATCGAACTTTTAATTAAATAATAATAAGAGTTTTTAATATTAAATTTCAAGTTAAGGTCTTTTTTATTAAAATAATGAATAATAATAAAGCTTAATTTTACGAATTTATAAGTTATATAATTATAACTTATAATTTTTTTTACATGTATTGTAATTTCTTTTATCTTTTAATATTTATAATTATTAAGCTCGATATTATTAAAATGTCCGTTTCGTAAAAGTTAAAAATATTCCTTTTTACCATATCGTATTTTGCGATTATAAAAAAAATTCCTGTTGTCACGACTCAGGTCATGACCCACGTGGGGCGCCCGGGGCAAATTGCCAGATAGCCAATCACAGACAGGGAAAGGGCGTCCCGAAGGGAAGAAGTCCCGGGCAGGGGGTTCCCGGGAGCGGGGCGGCGCCCGGACTGGACACTTAAAAACCGTGACGGGCCACTAACTTAGGTCCGTCGCCATCAAAGACAATAACACTGCACTTGGGGGTAAGTCTCGTCTACCCACGACTCTGACGCACGATCTATTGTCTGAGGTGTTACTGACGCACCTACCATTTTACCTTGGTTCATCTCCCTTTTAGAGGAATAGCACATAACCATGCCTCCTTTCTTCCACGAAGAACCCGGCGACTACTGTGACTCGATCCGTTCGAAGAGCCCTTGGCATCCTTTGTTGTTCCATGCGAGGCTGTGTCATACTAGTTTGTATCATGCGAAGTTGTGACATAGTAGGTACCTTATTGTTGGTCAGTCTACCTTGCGCGATTTCCCCTCTGTATGCATTTCTTTCTTCCACCATACCTGCGATCGAACATTCCCCGACCGAGCGGTTTCTTTTGTGTGGGGGTGTGTAGGTTTGTTTACCCTAGTGCTCCGGCCCCAGATCAATGTTGTTAACAGGTTACTGGCTGATCGCTTAAAAGGCCGCTTACCTCTTTGTTGAGATGCTTAGAGGCGTTAACTATTAATTTTGGCGGATATTACATCCCTATAGGCTTTGCGTTTCTGTCTGATGCTTCGACACCCCGCTATCTACGGGTTCATTATTTGGCAAAGGCTTTTCTGCTCAAAAGCAAATTCGCTCAGATTTCTTCCTTTAGTATCAAGCGAGTGCGTTAGACTGTGTTTTCGGCATCAATATGCGCCATATCTATATTTTACGCCGTGACATCTATAGCTTACACTACCCCGAATCCCTATCGACCGAGTTGGGCGACGCAACTGCAGCTAATATGAATGCCTTGCGCTAAAGGGGAAATTTGTCGCGGCGCTTCGAGGCCATGGCGCTTCCGCCATGTCTATAGCCTGGTCGCATAACTCCGGCGAGGCAACGCAGCTCATGTCGGCATCCGGCGATGCCACCGGCAAGATCTGGCAAGCGGTTGACAAAATAATCGGGACAGCAAACGCCACGCGCAGGTGACCTGATAGCAAGCCACCAACTGTCACAAACAGATAACCAGCAATTATTTTCGTTTAACACGTAGGTTCTCTAGTAGTGCGGATGCAGAACGCGTTAATTAGCTCGCGAGAGTTGGATGACTGGCTGGTACTGCCGTTTCGAATCAGAGTGTCCTAGTCCCACTTAGCTTTCTGAATCACACACCTTTTTTGCAACGCAAAGTCCAACGTCGAATACTATTCAAAGCGATATATCTTAACAGGCAGATGGCTCCCGATTTGCAACCATATATCATTATGTAGCCCTCACTGAAAGCCACATTTTGATATTAACTATACTTTTGTAACTGGTATATTTGCAAAGACGCAGGTCTTAAAATAAGAATTTTCCATTTAAACTAGATATATTTTATTATAACTAAACCAATACAACAGTTATAAAGGTGCATCCGGTACCATTATATAGCCCCTCGTCGAGGGCTACATAATGGTATATAGCTTTAGGTCGATAACCTTTTGATTATTACGATAACTCACTTTAAAGTTCGAACTATCTAAAATTAATAGCTTGGACTGTTTTAAAGTTATTTGCTGTACGTAATAGTAATTAAAAGCGCCTTATTAAAAAAAGATCAACAAAAGCCTCGTATTTTATGCTAACGGCAGGGAAGCCTTATTAAAAATGTTTAACGCAGGGTTGTTCCTAGGTTAACTACGTACTACGTCTTTTATAGCAAGGCATTTTTAATCGTTATTATATATAATAAATAACTCCGAAATTATCTAAGTTATTAATTTTAATTATTTTAAGCTTTAAAACAAGTTATTTTAATAATAAAAAGGCCGTTTATATAAAGCTATATATTGTTATATAACCCTTAACAAGGGCTATATAATCATATCGGGTACACTTTTATGACTATTATATTAATTAAGTTATACTAAAATATATAAAGTTTAAATAAAAATTCTTATTTTAAGCCCTGCCTTTTTGCAAATATATCAGTTATAAAAGTATAATTAATATCAAAATGTAGCTCTCGGCGAGGGTTACATAATGATATATGGCTCTACGTTTGTAACCTTTTGGTTGCTTCGATATATTGCTTTGAAAGCCGATGCATCAAAAGTTAATAGTTGTGTTGCAAAAAAAAGTGTGTGATTCTGAAGTTAAGTGGGGCTAGGACACTCTGATTCGAAACGGCAGTAGGGTGACAGTACTCGGAGTGACCTGTCCTAGCGTGGAAACTGGGCTTGTAAATAAGTATCTATATTGTACGCAATCCCCATGGTCTTTTCAACTGCTTGTCTGCGAAGAAACAACCGCTAACTATTTGTTGGTGGCCGTTAGTGGCCGCCATCAGGTCACCGGCACGGGGTGTTTGCAGTTACGATTGTCTGTTAACACCTAGTCAGGCAACACGATCTCTAAAGACGCCACTTTACGACTGCATCACCCGTATATCCTTGATTTCTTTATAGGACCTGAACCATCCTCTTCATTTCCAGCTTGCTGAAGCATCAGCTGACCAACCCCACTACTCATCTTCACATCCCGATATTCAACCTCAACACCCCCACACGCATCAATAAACCGATCCTCGGCTGCATTCCCAAATCCAGTAGGATATAGATCCGGTCTCGAAGCTTTCATCAACCACCAGCTCTCGAACTCCACGCGATTCACCCAATATCTCTCCAAAACTGTATACATGCACGCCCGCGCCGTGACCAGCATCGCAAGCAACAACGCCGTGCCGGGCACGACGGCCACCAGTGTCACGGAAATGAACAATCTATTCGGCCCAGTGCCATGAAACGGCTGTTCAAGCGTAAAATACGTATGTCGGGAGATAGCATACGCCATCAATGCCCATTGATTCCGCACATATGAGGCAAACAGAGCCGAGAAATTGACATCCGGCCCAGTATTGTTCGCAATGTACGACACCGAGCCGCCAGGAACATCATTGTCTGACACCTGCGTGTACTGCCAGCTCGCTCCGTAGTTAAGCATAGCCGTAGCCAGGGTCGGCCTGTCGTCAACGACCTCGCCCCAGATGATATTCGCGGTGTGGTTCAACGACGGCCACAGCCCCTCTTGCCAGCGGCCGCCCGTCTCAGCTCGAAAACTGCACCGCGCCGCGGCGCCCAACAGGGGCTGCTCGATGGCGCCGTAGCCCTTCAGATCGAGATAGGCTACGCCGAGATCGGTGACGGTGTCGTCGTCCACGCCACGCATGTTAGGTTTCAAGTCGCGTGCGAGCATGATGACGTCGTACTCGCCGAGGCTGCTGAAGGGGCCCGAGTCGTTGACGCGCAGGATGGGGTGGACGACGCTGTTCCACTGTGGCATGGCACCGATATCCAGAACGACAGCGAATGCGCCGTCGAGGAAGACGCTCGTGTTGGCGTTGTAGCCGGTCCCGCTGTGGGAGACGGAAATGACACGGGGCTTGCACAAGACCCACATCGCCATCCAGGGTAGATCGCTTACGTCCCCGAGCTTCCACCCAGCGGGAAGAGTGGCGATAGTGACGTTTGCGCCGAGAGAGGCGTCGCCGATGGCGCCATACTTGGTGACGGTTCGTTGACCGCCCGAGTTGACCTCTTGGAGGTAGTCCCAAGAGTGGATGGATGTGTTGGTGAGGATGTTGAGCTTCTGGCCGCCTTGGTCGCAGATGAACAGACCTGTGTCATTGACGAGCTGTGCGGGGCAGGCAAAGGAGACGTCTGGAACGAGGGCTATCATGTTGCCGTTGGTGGGGAGCGAGTCGTACCTGAACGATGAGGATGTGGCCACTATGGCAGCGACAGAAAAAGCGCCTAGGATTACGTGCATCTTGAAAGACAGGGGAAGAGCGTTGAAGTTTTGAAACTGCCCCAGGGAAAGGAACGGCCGGCACGTGGCTAAGAGTCTTTTCGTCGTCATGGGACGTCCATCTAGGATGTCAACCACAGCTGATGCCCAGGCCGACCGCACGAACGCAACTCCCATGATGAGTGTAGCGGCTTTGCTGCTTGCGGAGATGGCGATGCTGGCCAGCCGAGTATCTTGGTTAGGGACCAGCATAGGGCCGTGGAGAGCGAGCCAGATAATTGCTACGAGGCATGCTGATAGAAATATGAGTCCCAGTGGAAGCAGAAGCAGAAGGATGAGATACTGCTGATCCTTGGAGTTTCTAGAACATAGAGCGAGGTAATCAAGTTGTTCGGGTGGAGTGGACGCTGGACACAGGGAAGATTTGCCGCTGCGGTGATTTGATCTTGGTCTGGGAGAAGGGTCCATGGTTGTCAAGTGCTGATGCTGTGGATACAATACTGATTGTCTAGCAATGTGGACACGGGGTTGATGTTTGGATCATGGAAATTGGTCATTTTCCTGGCGGGGCTTACATCTCCATGACTGCCTGAAGACTTCAATTTATTCTTTTGCTGAACGGACAACCGAGGTGTATATGGTGCTATCATCTCCCCACTGCGGGCTCACTTGGGCACGTTAGAGATACCTTGCAACATGCTGCTCGACGACCACAGAGCCTTGGTGCAGGTTGAACTACCATCGCTGCTTAGGCAGCTGGAAGAGACTTGCAGGCGCCACGGTCAGCCACCTCCGAGCTCGATCACTCAACCGCCTATCAGCTAGCCCTGAGGTAACGACACAACGTGGACATGGTCTGATGGGTATCGGCTAACTCTCGTAGCCACCCAGCCGTCATTGGGTCAATCATCGTACTGCAACTTGCTCAGTATGTTGACATTTCTGCGCTGTTCTTTCACCGCACCCACCCGACGGATGGTCTGATGCTGCGCCAGTTGAGCTACTATTGCCTCCTACGCAGCACTGATATACGCAGAAAATTTACAAGTAGGCAGATTAAGCCCAAAACCTCAATCATAGGCAGGCTGTGCTGACCAGGGTTGGCATACCAGATGCAAAGCTGCCATTGCGCCATTGCTGCCTTAAGTCTGCCGTCAGGGTTTTGAAACTCTGTAACAGCTTCTATTACCCGATTTTTGTTTTCCCCTGAATTTCTTTCCTTGCCCCGTCGTATTATAAACAAACAGGCTGCTGTGATTATTTCGAACGGAATATTTTGATTGTCGACGTACGCAATAATATGCAGAACCTTATATGCCCTTTCATTATCCAGTTGGATACGTTGAATAGATATGTTTTACGTTTCCAAAACGTTATTAAAAACGTAGCGTCGTTGATGCCATTCATATTCCGTTACCTTAAAGACCTGTTATTGTTTTTTATCTTTACTAACTTTAATAAATACTTTTTCTTAATAACGTTAACGTTTTTAAAATTAATATTCCAGTTTACGATAATTTTTTTAAAATAAAACTTTGAAAATGTTAATAATCTTTTTATTATCGACCTTTTAATTTTTAATCTTTTCAGTCATATTTTTACTTTAATTAAGTAGATTTATTTACTATGCACTTTTCATTATAAATTTCTTAATATATTAATAATACCTTTATTGCGGTATTATATACCGTCATTTTAATAGTATATAAGCTTAATATTACTTAAAGTCTTATTTTCCCGCCGCGGTTAAATATATTAAAAAGTTTTCTATGATTTAATTTTTACAATGAAAATTATACCCAGCATTATCGAACACAATAACTGATTAATAATTTATACGATTAAGATAAATTATATATCTTAATTTTAAAAAGCCTTATTTTAAAGCCGGTTGCTGGGCCCTCGTAAGCACGTAATTTCTTAACTGATATCGGCTTAGGAGGTTTATTTGCGTAATTACTAACAAGCTTCGACCTTAATAAATAATATACCTACTAGCTTTACGATTCGGCAGGTTTAATTTAACCTAGAAAATGTTAAACTTTACGCGGTAAATATTAAAAATAATAGTTAAAAGTGAATTCTTTTATAAACCTTGAAGATAAAACTTTATTATATAAAAAAGGCTTTCGAAGTTTTTATTAGTTACGATCGTTTTTACGATTAAAAAAGCTATTAATATAATAAGTAAAAAAGAACTGTTTCGTATTAAGTCATCTTTCGAACTTTTACTCATTATTAAAATATTATATTGCGTAATTTTAAATATACGATATCAGTGATCTATAACGATCAATTTTTTAAAAAAATATATATATTATTTTCGGTATACAATCTTTTAATACTTATTAAATGAATTAAAATTATAGTGATTATTATCGATTTATAAAATCTTTCTTATGAAAATTCTCTTTGAAATTTAATTTTCGGATACGATTTAATCTTCGAAAATAATAAATTATTAATTTTTATAAATAATAATACCGGTAAATATAAGAATTATATAGGAGCTGTTAACGAAATTGAAAAAACAAAATAATAATAGGCTTTTAAAATTTCGAAGTCCAGATATTAGAAAAATATAAGCTGGAAGATTACGAACGATGATTTGACCCGCTGTTCCGGATTGCGAAAAACTTTTAAAATACGGATAAAAATCGACGTAAATAAGATCGGAATAAGGCTGTTTAAGGTTGTCTTAAAATAAGACGCCTAGGAAAGAGATGGGTTCAGTAAAGACTAGGAATTAAGGTAGTAATTTATTATTTTATCTAATTTTATATGACGTCCCATACAAGCTCCCCGCTCGTTTTTAAACCTTTTCAACTATCCCAGTTTACTCACTTAATATTTTAACAACCATAACATAAAACTGCTGGCAAAAGAAACGAGGATAAACTTAGCTATCTAGGCTACGAAGAAAATTTTAACCTTAATTATAAACGATTTTTTACGATATATAGCGTTCTTGAAACTACCTTTAAAACCGATATAACGGTATAACTTCCAGAGCCGATATTATCCCTTATTTACGAAAACTAACACCGACTGAAAAAAATTAATTATCAACCAAATCCTAAATCTAGATACGCGAACGTTTCCTATTCGGCTTTGATATATTAAAAATATAACCAATTTATTTCTTACGTAACGCGTTATAATACGCGTTAAAATTAACTGGTCGTCGAACTTTATTCGACTTTAAAATAAATTTAAAACGCGTATAAGGCGAAAAAGTAATTATTAAAACGTATTATATAAAAGTTCAAAGGTATTTCGGAAATAGTTTGAACTTATTCGCAGTATAATCGTAAAATCTAGTATCGTAAAAAGGATATTTATAATTTCGACAAAACGGGCTTTTTAATAAGACTTTTAATAATAACGTGTTATATTAGTAAGTCGGTTAGATTAATAAGTCGGTCACGTCTTAAACAATTCCAAATACTTATCTTTACTCGCTCATTTTTACTACTAATATTATAAAACGTTTTATAAAAGAATTAAAATGAGTTTAACCCTTTAGATAAAAAAAAATAAAAAGAATGGAACTCGAACTTAATTTTCAACGGTTTAGTTTTATATACGAAATAGCTTTATTCATATTATAAACTGATTTATCGCAAACTTTCCCTAACTGATATTCTTTTACTTTACGGAAATTAACGCCGACCCAAAAAAAATCGATTGTCAACTAAATTTTTAATTTAAATATACGACCGTTTCTTAGCCGGCTTTAGTATGTTAAAAATATAGCGAATTTATTACTAATTTAAACCGTTACGAAATCCGTTAAAGTTTACTAGACGTTGAAATTTATTAAACGGCTAAAGAATATTAAAAATGTATTTAAATCAGAAAGGTAATTATTAAAAGCTATTATGTGAAAATTTAAAAATGTGTCGTAAATAATTCGAATTTATCCCTGTTATAATTATAAAATACGGTATTGTAAAAAATGTTATTTATAACTTTAATAAAATATGTTTCTTAATAAAACTTTTTATAATATCGGGTATAATAATTATAAATACCGAGAAGCGTAAAAATTTAAATAAACTTATTATATTAACAGGATATAAATTATAACTATATAAATTATTAGTTTCTCCCTAGAGGAGACGTAACCGTATAGATAAAATTTGATAAAATGATAAATTGCTACCTTAATTCCTAGGCTTCACTTAACCTATCCCTTTCGCAGGCGTCTTACTTTAAGGCGACTTTAAACTGCTTTATCCCGCAGCTTTTATTTATGTCGATTATTGTCCGAATTCTGGAGGTTCTTCGCAATCCGGAGCAGCCGAGCAAACCATCGTTCGTAGTTCTCCAGTTTATATCGTTTTAAAATCTAAGCTTCGGAATTTTAAAGCCCGTTATTATTTTTCCTTTTTAATTCCGTTGATAATATTTGTATAACTTTTGTATTTCCGGTTATAATTTTCTTTAAAAAATTAATTGTTATTATTTTTACGAAACAAATTATATCCGAGAATTAAAATTTAAAAGCAATTTATTTAAAAGGATGTTTTAAATCGATAATAATATTAATAGTTTTAATTCGTTTTATATCTTTATAAAATAATATACCGAAAATAAAATAGATTTTATAAAAAGTTTTTTTCTCCTTTAAGAAGACGTAACCGTGTAGACAAAATTAGATAAAATGATAGATTGCTATCTTAATTCCTAGGCTTCACTAAGCCTATCCCTCTCGCAGGCGTCTCACTCTAAGGGAACTTTAAACTGCCTTGTCCTGCTTCTATTCACGTCGATTCTTGTCCGAAGAATTACGCGGCATGGTATCTTGATTAATGGTAACTCGAGAAGGTGCCATGGGAACGATCGAGACTAGTGAGGGCTGCGAAAGCCTTTTATACGCAGTTAAGGTTTACCTATAGGGTTTATCCTTAAGGTTTACTGTTAAGATTTACCTTTAGGATTTATATTTAAGGTTTACCTTTAGGGTTTATATTTAAGGTTTACCGCATAAAGCTTAATATCTCCGAAGTTATATTAACCCTGCGGAACCAGCCAGCGGGCATAAGATTTCTTAAGGTCGAAGCTTATTAATAATTATATATTAGTCCGCGTTAAAGTAAAACTTTATAAAATTAAGATATATAGTTTATCCTAATTATAAAAACCATTAATTAATTGCCGTATTCGAAGATATTAGATATAATATCTATCGTAAAAATTATATCGTAAAATAATTGAAATGCATTTAGCTAAGCCTAGAAAATAAGGCTTTAACTTATGTTAACCTTACATAAAAAGTTTTTATTCCGGCATATTAATATTTTATATTCGGAATTACGTAATACAATACCTTAATTAAGGAATAATTCGAAAACGTATTATAAAAACGATTAAATTATAAAATTAATAAAGGTTACGAAAACTTTTTATACGTAATTAAGGTTTATCTTTTACATTTATCTTTAAGATTTATTATTAAGGCTTATTTTTAACGTTTATTTTCAACGTTTATTGTTAACGTTTACCGCGTAAAGCTTAATATTTTCTAACTTATATTAATTTTGCTTAATTATTAAGCCAGCGGGTGTAAGGTTTATCAAGGTCGAAATTTGTTAGTAATTACGTATGTAAAGCTTTTCAGCCGATATTAGTGAAGAAATTGCGTGCTTACGAGGACCTAATAGTTGGCGTTAAAGTAACGCTTTATAGGATTAAGGTGTATAATTTATCTTAATTATAAAAACTATTAATTAGTTATCGTATTCAAAGATACTAGGTGTAATATGTATTATAGAAATTATATTGTAAAATGATTTTCTGTGTATTTAACTAAGCCGGGAAAATAAGACTTTAACTTATATCAACCTTGCATAACGCATTAAATTAATTCAAATTAATCGGACTTTTTTCGTGAGACGATTTATAGCCTTGTTATAAGTACGCGTATTATATTCGGACGCAATATAAACGCTATACTTCCGTTCTTTCGTTTTAACCCTTTTACAAGGATTACCTTTAGCCCTTATTAACTGCATTTCTTTAATACTCTCTTTCTTTTCAGCTTAAAACATTTATTCTTTTTATATTATATAAGATTAATATGGGTTAAATCCTTATTTTCTAAGCTTAGCTAAATACACATAAGTCTTTTTTATATTATAAGTATTCCTTGTAGTTAAAAATTTTATAGTTTTTTTAATATCTGCTAAGAATATAGTACATTTCGCGCAACTAACCCTTTTTTTACCTAAAAACTTAATTTTTATTTAAAAATGATATATAATCTTTAAAATCGAACTATTTAAATTAATTCCTTTTTTAATAAATTATCTTACTAACTTTTAAACTTTTTATATAAATAAAGCTTTTTTACGGATATTTTTAAAAAGTTTTATAAACGAGGGAATAAAACTAGTAAAAGTAAGCGAAAAGAATAATCGGTGTAAATACAACTGGAAGAATTCTTAACTCGGAAAAAACGTTATTAAAAATAAATTAAATAAATCTAATTTTTGCGAATCCGGATTTGATATTTCCTAACGTTATAATAGCTTTAATCGTATTATAAAGGAAGAAAAGGAAAACATTTTCATAAAATAAATATAATAACGTCGTATTAAATTTTCGATATAAAGTAGATAAGCGCGTTTAAATACGAAAAAATAAAATGTACCGGAAGATTAAAGGCGATAAAAGGAATAAGTATGCATAAAAAACGTAATAATTTTATTATTCGCGTAATACTTTTCGAACTTACATAAATAATAACTTTTATGATTGTTAAAAGTAAAAAAACGTTTCGATTTTTTCGTATACGTTTGTATATATTTATATAAATATTAAATCCATTTTAAATTTAATTGGTTTATTATTAAGTAAGTATAATTTATATAAACCTTTAATCGGATAATGTTAAATATTTAAATACTAGAAAGTAAGATAAATGTTTCTCATTAAAATAATCATTAATATTAAATTTTAAGTTTAATAAGTATAACTTATATAATTATAACCTATTTTCGATTCTTTATTACGCTTATTTAAATTTTATATCTTTTAATATTTATAACTATTATACCCGATTTCATAAAAAGTTCGATTAAAAACCTTATTTCGTAAAAGTTATAAATATTAATTTTTACGGTATTATATTTTATATTTACAATTCGAACAAATTTTAATTACTTACGAAATATTTCTAAGTTATTATATAATACGTTTAAATAATTAAATTTCCGATTTAAACCCGATTTAACGTTTTTAATTCTTTTTTACCGTTTAATAAATATCGATGCCCAGTTAACTTTAATGCATTCCGTAATGTATTGGATAAGTAATAAATTCGTTATATTTTAAAGTATTAAAGCCGCATAGGATACGTTCGCGTATTTATGTCGAATATTCGGTCGATAATTAATTTTCTTTACGTCGTTATTAAATTTTACAAAAAAGAAAACATATTATCAGTTCGGGCGTATTTACTATAATATCGATCCTTTATAATAGTTTTAATAACTTCATATATAAAACTAAATATATATAATTAAGTTTTAAGTTTTGTTTTTTAACTTAAATAATTAACTTTATTTTTGCGTTTTAATAAATCGATGTATATTATTAATATTAAGAAATAAATAATTACAGTAACGTAAAAAGATATTTATAAAATTAGTCCGCTGGTTAATTTAAACGGTTTAAAGATATATAACGTTATAAATTTAATAATCTTACCTTTTTAATTATTAATTACTTTGATAACATTAATTATATCCCTGGTTTTCCTTTTTAACGATCGAATCATTTATATAATTAAAATTTCTTTTTGGATATTAAGGTTTTAATTGTATAATACGTTATAGTGGTAATATTATTTCGATTAGTAAAATTGTTTTCAACAGTATAGTTATTCGTAACAGCTAAAATTATAGCTTTAAGGGGTTATATTATCGGCGAAGATTAACTGCCGTAGGAGAGCAACTTATCTTTTACCAGTGCTATTTATTACTTTTATTAGGTCTTTAACAATTAAGACGTACCTTTTTTAACTTAACTTTATCCTTATATAATATACGTAACTTTAATTTTCCTTTAAGTTTCGAATGCATTATAAACTTTAAAAATTTAGCTTTCGCTTTTAAAGTTTTCATTTATTTTATTTTTAATCGGAATATTATATTTTATAAAAGTGAACTAATTTAAGATTTTTTAATTATAGCCGATATAATTAACCTAAAGGTTTAAAGTTTAAGTTATCGAATAATTTATATTTAATCTCGATAGTAGCTTTATACCCCTTATCGTTTAACATAAATTACATATCGATTACCTAAACGGTAATTATGTTAATAGTGTAAAAAAGCCGGAACTATTTTCAAAACGTGAATTACCGGCTTTTTAGTATTTAAAATACGCAAGTACGGCATTTTTAATTTATTTATATATCTCAGGTTAAGAATAAAACATTATTATATATTAATAATTTAAACTCTGTCCTTTATAACCGTAATCTTTATAATATTACCTAGTTATCACATATTACTTTTATTCGGAATTAATTATTTCACGTATATCGTATCGCTTATTGAATTTATGCCAAAGAATCCTGTTTTAAATAAAATATTTAAAGCTACAACTTTAAAGAAGACCCTTTTAGAATATTTTAAAGCTGATTAAAAAGATTTAATATCGTTAGGAATTTTACCCTTTTTTAAAAACTTTTAAATTAATTCTAATAAAAACTATTTAACGTATCATATAAGCGAACTGTATATATAAACGAACTATACACTTTTAGGCATTTTACGATAACAAATCTTAATAAAGTAATTATTATATTATAAATTAATTTTAATTCATCGAATTCCTTTTTATTAAACGTATTTATAGCTTCTTTATAAGTACGCGCATTATGTCCGAGCTTACCGTAAGCGCTATGCTTTCGTTCTTTATTTTTATCCTTTACGACGACTATCTTTAACCGTAGTTAGCTGCATTTTTTATTAATACCTTTATATTAAACTAGGAAAGCTTATTCTTTTAATATAATAAATATTTCTTTATTCTAAAATGTTTAATTTTAGTTTTTAATATTTGCTTACATTTTAAATCGGTTTGCGCAATTTCTTTTTTCGAAAAGAACTAGCATTATATAAAAGTGATATATAACTTTTTATTATAAAACTAACCGGTTTAATCTTTTTATTAGTAAGTTCTTTTAATAATCTTTAATCTTTTTTCATAAGTAGTATCCTTATCTTATTATTTTACGGATATTTTTAAAGTGTTTTTATAGTTTAAAAAATGAAACTAATAAAAGTAAACGGAAAGACGGTTCGTATAAATATAATCGGAAAATCCTTTTTTAAGAAAAGGTTATTAAAACCGAAAAGCATATATTTAATTTTCGCGATGCGGATTTGGTATTATTAGACGTTATAATAACTTTAAACGTATTTTAAAAGCCGAAAAGCATATTATTTTTCGCGATATTAGTATAGTAACTTTATATTAAAATTTTGATATAAAGTAAATAAACGTACTTTAAACGAAAAAATAGGATACGTCGAAAGGTTAAAGCCGATAAAGAAATTAATAAGTATATAAAGCGTAATAATACCGTTACTCGTATAATACTTGTCGAATTCGATCGAATAATAACTTTTATAGCCGGCGAGAATAAAAAAATGCCTCGATTTCTTTATGCGCGTTCGTATATATTTATTAAAATATTAAATTCATTTTAAACTTAGTTAGTTTGTTATTTAATTATTTTAACTTATGCAAGGTTAATATGGATTAAAGCCTTATTTTCCAGGTTCAGCCAAATATATAAAACATTATTTCATAATACTATTTCCACGATAAATATTATACCTAATATTTTCGAACATGATAATTAATTAATACTTTTTACGATTAAAATAAATTATATACCTTAATTTTATAAAGCCTTACGTTAACGCCGACTAGTACGTGGTTATTAATAAGCTTCGATCCTGATAAACTTTATACCCGTTAGTTAATTCGGTAAGAGTAATATAATTTAAAAGTTATTAAGTTTATACGATAAATCTTAAAGATAAACCCTAAAGATAAACCTTAATAATAAACCTTAATAGTAAACCTTAAGGATAAACCTTAAAGGTAAACCTTAACTGCGTATAAAAGGCTTTCGCAACCCTCGCTAGTCTTATAGCTAGAAGTGTTAAATGTCAGCCGGAAAAGAGGCTAGGAACTCCAACCTCGATCGTTCCCACGGCACCTTCTCGAGTTACCTATTAATCAAGACACCATGCCGCGTAATTCCGAATATGCGATACCGGTATTCCGGAACAAAAGGCTTTTTACAGAAACTATCTCATTCCCAGTATATAATCCTCACAAAGTTACCGGACGAGCCAAAGCTGCGAGAGGGATAGGTTTAGTGAAGCCTAGGAATTAGGGTAGCAATTTATCATTTTATCCAATTTTGTCTACACGGTCACGTCTCCTTTAGGGAGAATTTCACTATTAATAAAAAAAACCTTATTATCGTTTAATTTAAATAGTAATCTTAGAAAGCTGCGCCAAATTTAAAATAAAGCTATTAAAACTCATTTTAAATTAATAAATTACTAAATCTTAAAATTATTCACGTTTTAAGCTAACGGCTTCAAGGGAATATATTTGAGTATAACGTAAATAATTATCTATAATAATTATTTTAAATATATTCTCCCTCTTTTATAATATAAAATAAGTAGTCTTTTAAATTATTACTTTTCTTAAGCATTTAAATATAACTGACGTATCATATTGAACTTTAATTAAATTAATGGGTTTTAATTTACGTATTAATATCTTTTTTACCATCTTTAATATATTAATATTTAAATTAATTACAATTAACAGGTTCTAAGCAATATCTTTTAATACCGCCTAGATAAGATATCTTTACGTCAATGCTAATAAGATTTAAAATATATCATTTATTATTATTATTATTATTAATTCTTGTGTTATATTAAGAAATATTATTTATTTTTTACAAGGTCAACGAATGTTTAAGCTTTATTTCCCAGGCTTAGCTAAATATACAGAAAATCCTTTTCTGGTAAAACTTTTATAATAAATATTATACCCAGTACCTTTAAATATGATAACTAATTAATAGTTTTTATAGTTAGAATAGATTGTATATCTCAGTCCCATAAAGCCTTATTCTGACGCCGATTACTAGGCCCCCGTAAGCACGTAATCCTTTAACTAATGTCGGCTTAGGAAGTTTATATACGTGGTTGCCAACAAGCTGCGACCTTGATAAAGCTTATGCCCGCTGGCTTTACAGTTCGGCAGGGTTAATATAACTTAGAAGATGTTCAATTTTGCTTAGTGAATCTTAAAGATAAACTTTAAAGAGAAACCTTAATAGTAATCCTTAAGGATAAACCCTAAAGGCAAACCTTAACGGTAAATCTTAATTGCGCATAAAAGAATAGTGCTTTCGCAGCCCTCGCTAGTCTTACGGCTGCGAGAGGGATGAGTTTAATAAAGCTTAAGAATCAAGGTAGCAATTTATCATTTTATTTAATTTTATCTACACGGTTACGTCTCTTTTAAAGAGAAATTATTTTCTTTTTTATACTTTTCTTTTCTTGTATATTATTAATAACTTTATAACTTTATAACTTTAATGCTTTTTTATTTTAGTTCTTAATTTAATCTATATTCTTAATTTTATTCTTTGCTAATTTTATATAACTCATTAAGATCTTAATAAATACGTTGTTAATAGCGCAATTATACGTTGTATCGCTTTAAGGTAAATTGTTTCGTAATTTTAACTTTTTACCTTTATATTTACGTAATATAATTTACTATTTAGATTATATAATTAGTTTAGAATTTGAATAATTAATTTATATTCCGAAACCGGTTATTTTCTATGCGTATATTTCTTTATCATTTCCTTAATAAAGCCGTATTTTAAGAAAAGGTATTATATAGTTTCAGCTTAATAATCTTTTTATATATTATAAAAAAGATTACGGTGTTATTATAAACCCTTACCCTTTTTCTTAATTTTCGAATTCGTATATCGTTATTAAGTTTTTATGTTCGTAATTATAATCGTAATCATAGTCGAGGTTGCGTTCTTATTAAGACCTTATCCCCTTTAATTATTAATCAGAAGATCGTAAGTTCGATCCTTGCATTGACAGCTACATGAATTGGGACGGAGCGACTTGGTCCTAATCGATATATAATTAAAAAGAGGATTACGATTAAGCTCGCGGTTTAAGAGATAATAAAGGTAATTCAAAGTTATATTATAGTATAAAATTTATATACACAAGCGATAAGAATTATTTGATTTCTAAGGGTAGGCTTAGTAAAAAAAAAAACAACTCTTAGAAATATATAACTAGTAATAAGTTATTAATCGACAAAGTTATATACCCGTCTCTGCACCTTGTATCATTTAAATGGGAATATATAAAACGATGCCAAAAATTCACAACTTAATATTTAGCCCTATTTTTAAGATTTTGTTATTTTTATAAGAAGTTATTTTTAAAAGAGTTTAATCGATACATTAAACCCTTGCAGCTACTTGTAAATCGAAATCTTTAGCCACAGCTGCGTCGTAGGCGCTGCTACAACCTCAAAAATCGAGTCTGACCTTGGTGAGGTAAGCTACGCGGCGGATCAGCTACTGTCAGCTAGCTAGGGATATGTAACGTACCCTATATATAGAAAGGTCACCTTCTGATCGGCATATATATGTTCCGTAGCTAAGCTACCTAAACTTGTACGCGTGCGATAGCACCTACAACTAGCCTAATACAATAACACAACTGATGTCCCCTATACCCGACAGGTATAGCTAGATACCTTAATAATACTTGATATTGCATAAGTCGGATAAATAATATCTTATATTCCGGCCCATGTTTAAAAGGTTTTCACCCTTAAAAAGTTTAACATTAATTCGTTATAGTAGCTAGATTACAGCCGGTTTATCTCCTACTAAATCATTACGGGCTAGGGGATTAGTTGGAAACTGGCTTGCGCTAATCTTAGAGATTTCATATATATATAGCTTGCTACTCCTCCGCATTTGCCTCGCAACTTTTAGCCGCTCCCTGGCTTTCTGAATAGACCTATATAGCCTATATCCTTAGCTTTTGCATATTCAGCTCTTAATATATTAAGAAATCTTATTTTTTGCGAACTGTCCGTTGTAAGAGAAAATATACCAGTACGCATCGCGTATTTATTGTTCGTCTGTTACTTCTTTACTATAAATGAAAAATCACGCCGTTAAATTTTATGAACCGTTCGTAAGTTATAAAATCGAAAGGAATTACGACGCCTAAAAATTCGAAATAAATAAGCAGTTGCTCGTTAATGGCAAGGTGATTGGAAATATACAGGCGTAACTTTTATACATTTAAGGAGTTTTTACCCGATAGCTTTAAAAGGTGCCGGTTTAATCGTATATATAAAAGGCTTTAAAAGATTTCTTTTTTAAAAAAGAAATAAGGACCTAATTAATGTATAACTAAGTTACGTTAACGTAACGTATAAATAGTATTCGAATATATTCCTATTTTCTAACCTATTTTTCGTTAAACCAGAAAGCTAAATAATTAAATAAAGTTAAAGAGTGTTTTAAATTTTAATGTAAAACGCCGAAATAAAGAAATAAAGAAATTACGAAAATAAGTAAAGTTAAAACGATATTAAGTAATTAAATACGTACAATACGTTTAAAAATTAAAAAGAACGAATAAAGCTATAAAAAGTAAAGGTTTCTATAAGATTTAATAAATTATAATACGTTTAGAACCTACGAACGAAAAGTACGTAACGTAATCTTTTCGTAACTCTTAGAAGATTTTTCGTATTAAAATTTACGAATATCGCTGTTTCGAAATAAGATTTTTAAAAGAATATTATAAGTACACGTATATGACATAACGGGAAAGCCTAGATTAAATTTAAGGGAGGAGGGGGAAGGGGGTTATATTACGAGCTAGGGGCCTAGTTAGGGATTAGCTTGCGCTAGTCCCAGAGATTCCGATCTATATATAGCTAGCCGCTTCTTAGATTTATAAATAGACATCTGTGGCCTATATCCTTGGCTTTTAAGTATGCAGCCCTTAATATAAATATAAATACAGTATTATTTATCTCATTAACTTTAGTATACATTAATCACCTTATTAAAATTAACGTTAGACAGCTTTAAATCAGCTATATTATCTTACTACCTATATTTTAATTTCCGTTAATAGTTATTCGATTTTAAAAATAAAATTAATAATTTTAAATAAGAGAATAGTATTAAGTTTTAATTTTATTCATTTTAAGTTAAATTATTAATAAGTAACGTACCATATTAGTAAGTCGGTCACTTTTTAGCAGTGCGCGATAACGAACTTTAATAAAATAAATATAACGTAATAAATTTATTTAAATTAATCAGGTTTAATTTTACTAAACGTATTTATAGCTTCTTTAAAAGTACCCGCATTATATTCGAGCTTGCCGTAAATCTCATACTTTCGTTCTTTCGTCTTAATTTTTTTGTAACGGCCACCTTTAGGTGTTATTAACTGCACTTTTTATTACTGCCTTCCATTCTAATCAGGAAAGCTTATCCTTTTAATATAATAAATGTTCCTTTTTCTTAAAAAGGTTGATTTGTAATTTTCCGACGTTTACCTAAAATATGGTTCGTTTCGCGTAACTAAACTGGTTTTTTCGAAAAGAAGTAGCTTTATATATAAGGAATATATAGCCTTTTATTACAATAATAACCGATATAACTATTTTCATTAACGAACTATCTTAATAATTTCTGAACTTTTTTTATAAGTAAAGTTTTTATTTTATTACTTTAAGGACATTTTTAAGAGTTTTACATGTGACGAAATAAAATTAATAAAAGTAAGCGAGGAAACAGTCGGTATAAGTATAACCGGAAAAGTTTTTAATTTTAAAGAAAAGCAATTAAGATCGAATAAAATGAATTTAATTTTCGCAAATTCGTTTCTGATACTATCGGACATTATAGTAATTTTAAATATGTCGTACAAACCGGCGATAAATTATTTTTTAAGAAATAAATAAAATAACGTTGTGTTAAACCTTTAATATAAAGCAAATAAATGCATTTCAAAACGGAAAATCGAGATATGTGGAAAGGTTAAAGCCGATAAGAAATTATATAAAACGTAATAATATTATAATTGGCGTAATAGTTTTTAAAGTTTTATTAAAATAAGAACTTTTATAACTGCCGAAAATTAATAAATGTTTCATTTTTAACGCGTTCGAATATATTTATTAGTATTTTAAATTTATTTTAAACTTAATTCGTTTGGTATTTAATTATTATAAATAATATTAAGTTTTTAATTAATTAATAATAAACTATGGCAATATTTAAAATGAAGGTAAACCTTTCTTATCAAAACAATAAATAACGCCAAATTCTAATTTTATAAATTAATAGTTTATATACTTGTAATTGATTTTTAATTTATTTATTATTTGTATTTAAGTCTTTTACGTGTTTTAATATTTATAATTATTATATTCGATATTATAAAAAGTATATGAAAAAGTTAATTTTATCGATATTATAAGTGTACTTTTTTTATAATACCGGATTTTACAGTTATAATTTAAATAAGCTTAAATTATTTGTAAAATAGTTTTAAACTTTCGCATAAAAGGTTTTAATAAATAACTTTTCGATTTAAATACGGTTTAAATTTTTAGAGCTATTTAATAAATTTCAACGCCTAGTTAACTCCAACGCGATCTGTAATACGTCAGGTAAATAATAAATTCGCTATATTTTTAATATATTAATGCCGGATAGGAAACGTTTACCTATTTAGGTTAACTGTTCGGTCGATAAGCGATTTTGTTTCGGTCGGCATTAAATTTTATAAAAATAGAATATTATCGGCTTAGGCGTATTTATCGTAGCGTCGGTTCTTTACGATCGTTTTAGAAATTTTATAAATAAAATTAAATACCCCATATTTACGTTTCGGGTTTCATTTTTAATCTATATAACTAGGTTTATTTTTGTGACCGCTTCGTGGTTTAACCAATTATTAAACCTAGTCGTACGGTTTATATTGGCAGTAGTGCTGTGGGAAACTAAGCAATAAGGTATTCTATAGTTACGTCTGGTAATAACAGATTGTTAAAGGTAATCTGAGTAACCAAGTTATATTATAAGCTGGTAATTTATTTAAACTGTGATAATAATAAGCGTATATATATTCGTTTTAGTTTAAGGTACTTCAGCGGTTTAAACCTTTAAGCCCGTTAAGTCCATTAAGCTTTTGCGACGGTTTAAGGAGTTTAAGGTACTTAATATTTGAAAACCTTTAAGTTAGTTACGTACTTTTTTAACTTAAGGCGGATTTAGTTTTGGAAGTTCGATTATTTATGTAGTAATTAAGATTGTTAGGCCATAATACGATTTTTCCCTTTTAAGATCTTTAATTTTAAAAATTAATTTGGTTATCTATTAATTTTAGTAAGTAACTTTCCTTTTTTTATACTTATTATGTCGGGGCGAATCGAAAAACGTTATTTTCGTTAACGTATTAAACGTTTTGATTTTATTATACCTTTTTATTTTCTTTATAAAAAGAAAGGTATAAATTATAAGATTACCCGTAATTCCGTAAAATGTGTACGGTATGTTTGTTATGATAATCCTTCTAATATTTTTAGGTTTTCGGAAATAAAATATTAAAAGTATTTAATAAAAAGGATGGGTTAAAACGTAAGGAAAAATAGGTTCGAAAGATATTGCGAGCCGTTATTAACAAATTTGATCGTCTGTAGAAATAAAGACGGCTTTTCCGTCGTCGAGGTATCGAAATGCTTCGTCGTAATATTAAAGGTACGGAAGTTATGAAAGAATTTAAACGTTTAGAAAAAAAGCAAGAGCAGTTAAAGGCGGGGGTTACCGCGGCTATATCGGGTTAGGTCGCAGGCCCGGTCGATTGGTTTAAGCTTATTAATTGGTTAATTATTAACTAGGGCGTATTTGTCGTTATTTGTAAAAACCTTTTAATAGGCGTTAGGCGTTTATGAATTTTTTGGCGGGTTTTTAAATATTTTTGAGGTTTGGGTAATTTTTTTCTTTAATTAGGTACTTAATGAGTTTATTTCTTTTTCGTATATCCAGGACTTTTTTGTTTCGTATATTGGTGTATTTTCTTCCGCTTTTTTTTGTATCCCATTTTGACCTTAATAGTGTTTGTTGTTTATTCGTGTAGAGAAATATGAAAGATTGGATAGAGTTTGACTTTAGGTGGTAGTTTTAATTAATAGTTATTTTTTAGAATTTTTTTAATAATTTTGTATAGGCCGATATATTTAAAATTAAGTTTTTTATTTGGTTACTGAGTTTAAATGTTTTTGGTAGCTATGTAAACCATTTTACTTTTTTAAAACAAATTACGTTTTTTTAATTCTTTGGGATTATAATTTTCTTTTTATTTAATTGCGTATAAATTCAAGTTCCGTGTTTATTTTTGCGTATAGTTATTTTGATATTAATAAGGCCGTTGCGTATATATTTATAAACTTTTAATATAAAATTAAAGTTAACGTTTATTAAAGGTATTTTAATACTTTCGTAATAATTTATATTATAAATTAATTCGGCGATAAATAATATTTAATATTAATTATTTTACGTATAATTAATATAATATCGTAAGTAAATTCTTAATATTTAGTTAACCTTTTTTATTTATTTATTTGTTTGAAGTTTAAAAGCGTTAAATAGTTTATAATTTAGGCCTAATTATACTATAAGTTCTTACTAAAATTTCGAAATAAATATCATTCTTTTATCTGAAATAACTTCCGTTAATAATCTATATACTTTTAAAATATATTTTTAAAAAAAATATAGGCCAGTTGCTTTACATTTGTATCCTTTTTATATAATAAAAAATAAAAAGATTTAGTAAATCCGTTAACTATTACAAAGATGCTGTCGTAATATATGCCCGTAATTGGGTTTTTTAATAATAAAAGTTTAGTAATAAAGTCGAAAATAACTAAATCTTATGGTCGTTCTATAATTCGTAATAATTATAATTTTCCGTATAGCTTATATCATCGAGTCTTTACTTTATTGCATATATAATATTATTATCGTATTTTCTTTATTAGTAATTTCATTTTGAAAAAGTAATAAATACGTTATAATCGTTTTAAGGTTTTATGAATCCCTGGGTATCCGTATAATTAATGTTCGTATATATTTCGTATTAATATCTTGTCATATTTTTTTAGGATTTATGTTTTTTTATTCTTCAATTTTTAAGTAGGTTATCGTTATATTTTTGAATTTTTTGATATAAATTAAGAGGTACCACCATGATTATTACTATTTGCCGTAATTACAGATATTCTTTTAGCGTAATATTGAAGATTTAGTAATTAACTTTAATTATTTTTTTAAAGATCTAATTTTAGATTCAATACGTTTACTTTACCGTTTTCGAATCCCTTTTGGTAAATACTAATAAAGTCGTACTTTATTAATTTTTCGGCATAACGTAAATATCGTCTTATTAATTCTTTGATGGTAATAAAGCGAATAAGGTTGTTATAATTAATATATACCTTAGCCTGGTAAAGGTTTCCCTTAAGATAATATTTAAATTTTCGGAAAGCTTTAATACTAACTATAAGGTTTTTATCGCGAATAGCATAATTTAATTTTATTCTATTTGACTTATAAAAACAACAAGCCATAAGGTATAAATTACCTTAATTATCGCGGTATCCGGCTATTACGTTTAAAGCGTAATCCGAAATGTCGCTTTCGAACTTAACTAAACATTTCGGGTCATATATAATTAATACCAGCTCGTTAATAATCGCGTTTCTGATTTTTAAAAAGCGGTTTTCGTTTTTATCGTTTAAAAAACCTTATTTTCTTTTTTTATTAAGTTAAATAGTAGCATAATTATTTTAATAAAATATGGAATAAACTTTTTATAATAATTAACAAACCCGAAAAAGGTTTATACTTTTTTAATTATAATAAGTATTTTTTATTCCTATACTATAGCGATCTTTTAGGGTGCATTTTAATATATTCCGGGGTAATAACATGTTGTAGAAAACTTACTTTTTGCGTATAAAATTAGCTTTTCTTTTATTAATTAATAAGTTAACATCTTATAGGGCTTAAAGAATTATATAAACGTATCCCATATATTCCTTTTTATTTTTTAAGTAAATAAGAATATCGTCGAAGTAACAAATAACGAAAATATTTAAATATTCCTTAACTATATAGTTAACTATTTGCTAAAAGGTTGTTAATACGTTCGTAAATCCAAAAGGTATAATAAAGTATTCGAAAAGTCTGTATTTCGTTTTAAAGGCTATTTTCTTTTATATTCTAATTTAATACGGATTTAATTATATCCTTTTAAGATTTAGATTCGTAAATTAATTTATTTTATAAAGACGATCCTCTATTTCGTTAATTAGGGATAACGGTATTTTATTTTTAAATGTAATATCGTTAGTTATTTATAATTAATAATTAAGCGTAGTTTTTCGTTTTTCCTGAATACGGAAAATATAAAGTATCCGGTTAATAAATTAAAACGTCGTATATAGCTTTTTTTAAAGTTTGGTTTTAAGGTATATACGTAATGCCTGTAATTCAATTTTATTAAAATTGTCGATTAACTAAAACTTAGTCGATATTCCTTTTTTGGAAATGATTTTATGGTTTTATTTATTATGTTCCGGTAATTTCGTTTCCAGTGTTTTTCGAAATAGTTGTTTATATTTATAGTATTATAAAGGTACGTTAATTATGATTTTTGGCTTTAAGGGTTCATATTTTAGATTATCGTTTATTTTTTATAACTTTGTTTTAATAATAGCGATAATACGTCGTATTTCTTTATAATGCCTTTATTTTCTTTTATATCTTCTTCTTATAAGTAGTAAAGTTTTTATCGTATTCTTATGCCTGTATTCGTCGCTATTTTCGATCGAATGTTAAGATCTTTTTTTATTTTATTTTTTTATCGAAAAAGTATAAAGCAAACTTTACTTAATTAGTTACTTAATCGATTAAGGGGTTATATTAATATAGCCATAGTTTTCCGAGGATTATGTTGTAATCCCTTATTAAAACGATATCGAAGTTTGCTATCTGCTTTCGTCCGTTAACGGAGATTTCGAAATGATTAATCTTGCGTATAATCTTTTCATTATCGTAGGTAAATACTTAACTTTCTGCGTTTTCGGTAATATAGGGTTACATTTTTTCCTTTTATAGTAGTCGATGTTAGTTAATTATATCCGGCGTAATGTAATTACTTTTTGTTATTCCGTAATCTATAAATACGGTAAATTAATATGTCATAATTTTTACTTATAAGGTAATAAGGTTATTTTTAACTTTTATCATTGCGTTTAAAACTTTTTTAAGAAGCTTTTATTGTCTTTGTTAGGTTTTACTATCTTGGGGCTTTTTTATAAGTGGCGTTCGTTTTTTAATTCGTCTTTTAATACTTTAATACTTTTTTGATTTTATTTATTAAAGTTTATAATTGTTTTAATTATTTTTCCTATCGGCGTAAGGTCGCTTTAAATAAAGGGATTTACGTTTAAAAGTTTTTTCTACCAATATATTCTAGTTCGGGGTCTTTTTATTTCTTTTATTGTACTTAAAACTAGGCATCGTATTATTTTGTATCTTTGTTTTTTTTTCTGGATTTAACTTTGATTTTTTGTCGTTTATTCGGGTTTTCTATATAAATTAATTAAAAGTTTAAGTTATTAATTATTTTTAAAAATACTTTTATTACGGTTTAATAGACCCACCTTTTTTCTTATAATCGTACCATCCGAAATGGCATATAGGAATTTTATTAGGGTAAGTCTTCTTTTTTTTTTTTTGCCAATTTATTACTGCCGTAATAATGTTAACGGTATCCTTTAAGGCGTATGTTTTTAGGTATCTGTATTATCGTTAATTCTTAGGAACCTTTTTAATTTAGTTATAGAAGTCGAATTCCTAATTATATTTTCGTATAAATCGTTTTTAATTTATCGTTATTTCTTTATATGTTTAGGGCAATAGGCGCGTTTGTACTGAATAGTATGAAGTTTTTTATATCGGTCTGGCAGTTTTGGTAATAAGTTTTTGTTTTAACTTTAATATTCCTTAATTTATGCGTTTAGTTTTAACTGTTCATACCGTCGTCGCTGTTTTTTCTGGGAACGGGAAAGTAATTTGTTCTTTGTAAGTTCCTTTTATCCGTCGTATTTTTTTAATTATCAAGTTACCGGAAGTCCTATGGTAAGGGTTCGTTATTTTGGATAGTTGCTTAAGATAGTTTTTTTTTTGCTTTTTATAATCCTTATTATATTTCCTTAGAAAAATCGTAATATTTTTAATGTTAATTATGTTGATTAATTTGTTATTACCTTGATTATTCCGAAGAAGCGCTTAAAGAATTAATATTTAAGTATTTTATCGTAAATATTTCAGTACCTTATATTAATAAACCTTATATCTTATTTTGTTATAGTTAAAGTATTTAATAATACGAAGGTTACGTTATTAATCTACTTTTAATTTCATAATTTTGGTATCGTTTTATGGGAAGTAAACAGCGTAATTCTTTTAATAGTTACTTTTTAAATATTCGGATTTGGGGAAATAACTTTTTTTATCGGACGTTTATATTATGGGTTGTTAATTTTGAATACTTTATTAATATATTCGTTAAAGGTAAATAGTTTTTTAATGCGGATTATTTCGTCCTTAACGGTTTCCTTTAGGCCTTTATAAAAGGTATTTATTATAGTTTTATCGTTGGTCCATCCGGTACGCGACAAAATTTACTTAAATAATACCGCCTATTTCGAAACGGGACCTTTTTGAATAAGGTAAAGGATATTTTATTCGGCTTTTCGCTTTTCGTTAAGGTTTTCGTATATATTTCGGACCTTTTGTTCGAAATTAATATAATATTCGAATAGTTTGTTGGTATTTTTCTTTCGGTTGTTTTTTATATTTTCTAGGTAATCCTATAAAGTAAATTCGAATTATTTTAAAGCGTTTTCTTTAAGATTTCCGGTAATAGTAATAATTTTGTCGATTTCGTCGATTAAGAACTTCCGATAAAAATGAAGCTAAGATTTAGCTTAAGTTGAAAAGGGTTATATATTTTCGGTACTACCGAAAAGTTTTAATGCCTTAGTTTTTGCTTGAATTTTATAATAAGCTATACCTTCACCTAACTTTTAAGTTGCTTATTTTCTTTTTAAGTTTTTAGATCTTTTATATTATAGCGATTATAACGTTTCTTAATTTCTTAAAAGTAAGTTCCTTAATTACGGATTGCTAGCTATTAAATATAATATCGGAATATTATTTAAAATTTAACGGCATTATTAAATAAAAACTTATAACGTATAACGGGTTTATGGTTTAATTAATTATTAAACTTTATCATACGGTTTATATTAATAATAACATTATAAGAAATTAAGTAATAACGTATGTTATAATTACGTCTAACGTACCACACCAGTAAGTCGGACACACCAGCGAGTCGGACACTTTTTGGCATCTCGCAACAACCAATTCAAATAACTCAACCACAACACATCCAATTAATTCAAATCAACCGTATTCTTTTTCGCTAACCGTATCTCTAGCTTTCGAACAAGTGCACGCATTATATCAAAGCTTGTTGCGAACGCCTTATTGCTATTTCTTCTTTCTAGGCTTTTGCGACAGCTACTGCCAATAGCGACCAATAACAATTACCTACCACCACCTTTCCTGCCAAATAAAAAAAGTTATTTATCCTATATAATAAGTGTTCTTCTTTACTGGAAACGTCCGTTTCAATAATTCCAAATACGTATAACCGAATTATTGTTCTAACAAGTCCTATAATACCGCGACACGCCTGACGACGCGCCCCAGAACGTATCCCATAACAAGCCTTACAGCCTTGCCCCATAGTCTTGCAACGCGCCCTGCAATCGCCTTCTAATACGACGTATTTTGCGAATATCTTCCACGTATTAAAGCCGGACAAAAAACGCTCGCGTATATAGCTTGGGAATTCGGTCGGTAATCGTTTTCTTGTCGGTCGGCTTTAGTATTTTCGAAATGGGGGTAATATTGGCTTGGATGCGTCAGGAAATAATCGGTCGCGTACGGGTAAGGGGGGACCATATAGCAATAAGGCGTTCGCAACAAGCTTTGATATAATGCGTGCACTTGTTCGAAAGCTAGAGATACGGTTAGCGAAAGGGAATACGGTTGATTAAATCAATTGGATGTGTTGTGGTTAAGTTATTTGGATTAATTGTTGCGAGATGCCAAAAAGTGTCCGACTCGCTGGTGTGTCCGACTCGCTGGTGTGGTACGTTAGTAATAATAAATTATTAAAGATCATTTAAGTAATTAAGTTATATTATAAGCTGGTGATTTATTTAAACTCTAGTAATAATAAGCCTATATATTTTCGTCTTAATTTAAGGTGTTTAAGCGGTTTAAACTTTTGAGCCCGTTAAGTCGTTTAAGCTTTTATAACGGCTTAAGGAGCTTAAGGTTCTTAGCATTTTAAGACCTTTAAGCCAGTTACGTAACTTCTTAGCTTGGGGCGGGTCTAGTTTTAGAAACTCGACTGTTTGTGTAGTAGCCAAGACTACTAGGCCATAACAATTTTCGCTTTTTAAATAAGTCGTTCTGTATTATTAGTGTTAAAAAATAGGCAATTAAAGTTAAATAATTAAAATGTTTATAAAATTAATCGGCTTATATATTTAAATAATTTACTAATGTGAAACATTAAACTTAAATACGGGGAATATAATATAACTTGAATATAAGTATTCAAATCTGTAAAATCTCACCTTTTAAAAGTATAATAATCATCGCTGTTAACGTTGTTTAAAAATAGAAAAGTAGTTAATATTTTCGAAAAAAAGAACGACTAATTGTTAAGTATAATAAGAACAAAATACGCTGAATTTATAATAATTTTTCAATGAAATAAAATTAAGAATTTAAAATATTTAAAATTCTTCGTATAAGATATATTTAAGGTGTTTAAACTGCTTTATAATATTAGGATTATTTACACCTTTACTAGTTATATAACGAAATTTATTCTCAGGTTTTAAAATAGGGAATAATAATTATAATATTTACGTTTTTCAAAGAGGTATTTAGGCAAGGTTGATATATGTTATGACCTAGCAGCCTTAGCTGCTATACAAACGGTCGAGTCTCTAAAACTGGACCCACCACAAGTTAAGAGGTCACGTAACTGGCTTAGAGGTCTTAATATGCCAAGCACCTTGAGCTCCTTAAGCCGTCACAAAAACTTAAGGGCCTCGAAGGGCTTAAGGGTTTAAGCCACTTAAGCACCTTAAGTCAAAATAAGGATATATACGCTTATTACCTTTTATAGTTTAGATAGATTATTAGCTTATAATATAACCTAGTTACTCAGATTACCTTTAATAATTTGCTATTATTAGACGTAACTATTAAATACCTTATTACTTAATTTCTTACGATATTATTATTAACATAAACCGTACGACTAGGTTTAATAATTTGTTAAACCTTTTAGTCGTTATACGTTACAAGCTTTTATTTAGTAATGTTATTAAAGTTTAAGTAATATCCTTAATATTATATCGTTTAATAAATAACCCGTTTTCAAAGGAACCTTTTAAATTTCCGAAAATAACATTATAAATTCCGATAATAAGGAAACTCGACCTAATCTTTTTTAGGAAAAGGCCTTACGTCGACTTAACTAATTAACTAACGTGGTTACGTAATTTACTAACGATAAGATCGAACTTATTAGTACGTTTAAAGAAACCCGCAATTAATTAAAGCTCAGAAAATTGAATTAAAAAAATAAGTAAGTATAAAGTAACCCGATTAATTAGCTTAATCAGCATAACTTACCTAAATAGCTTACGGCAAAGAGGTCGGAGAAATTTTAAAACCTATTAAGCTTATCCCTTTCGACGGAACTATTACTAAATTATAACAGTTCCTTACGGAATGCCGTATTTACTTTAAGTACTTTTTAATTAAATTTGTAAAGCTTACCTTTCGAATCCAGTTCGTTATTAAATAATTAACCGGAAACGCAGCTACCTGGTTTAAGCTTACCTTTCGTAAATAGGTTATTAACCTTTTTTAATAAAGGTCCGCAAAATTTATAATTATTTATAACGATTATAAAAGATTTAAGAAAAAACTAAAAAAAGCATTCGAAGTAATAGATGAAAAGATTAAGGCTAACAATAAGATTAAGGATTTAAAGTAAAAAGGATTAGCTTTTGGATACGGTAATTCTTTCGTTTAATTAGTTTCGAAAATTAACTAGGGATAAAAGGTATTAATAGTTACGTTTTTCGACGGCCTGAAAGAAGAAATATAAAATGAATTATTTAAAGATGAACGCCCCGAAAGATTGGTGGATTATATGGCCATGGTAGTTAAAATCGACGACCAGTAATACGCCTAAAGGACTCGACATTTTAAGGACCGGCAAAATAATAAGTTAAGACATTTCCTTAATACTAATACGTTACGAAAAACGAATATATTTCATGGAACGGTACCAGGATTTATAAAACTAGGCGTAATTTAATAACGTAACCCCCGTATTATTAAATGCTTTAACTATAATAAGATAAGATATAAGGCTTATTAATATAAGGCACCTAGGAAGTTACGATAAAATACCTGGATACCGGTTTTTTAAAGATCTTTTCGAAATAACCAAAGCGATAATAATTAATTAATTAACATAATTAAGGTTAAAAATAACTATAACCCCTTTAAAGAAACATAGCAAGAATTATAAAAAGTAAAAAAAGCTATTTTAAGCAACCATTTAAGAATAACGAACCCTTATTATAAGACTTATAATAACCTAATAATTAAAGGAATACGATAAATGAAAAGAATTTATAAAATATAAGTTACTTTCCCGTTCCCAGAAAAAACGGCGATAACAGTACGAATAGTTAAAATTAAACATATGGATTAAGGAATATCAAGGTTAAAACGAGGACCTGTTACCAGAATAACCGGACCAATACGGGAAACTTTATGCTATTTAATACAAACGCGCCTATTATCTTAAACATATAAAAAAATAATAGTATATTAAGAAACAACTTACGCACTTATATAATTAAAAATTCGATTTCCATAATTAAAAAGAAAGGATTTTAAGGACTAACGATAATACAGATATCTAAGAATATACGCCTCGGAGAATATTATTAACATTATTACGGTAGCAACAAATTAGCCCGAAGGAAAAATTTATCCTGATAGAAACTTTATGTACAATTTTAAATGGTACGATTATAAGACAAAAAAAGAATATGTTTACTGAAGTGTTATAAAGGCATTTTTGGAAGTAATTAATAACTTAAACTTCTATTTAACTTTTACGGACAATCCGAATAAACGACGAAAAGTTAAAGACAAAAGAAAACCGAAAATATAAAGTAATACGATACACAGTTTTAAGCACGATAAAAGGGATAAAACAGTTCCGAATTAGAATATATTAATAAAGAAGATTTTTAAATATAAATCTTTTTATTCGAAATTACTTTACACCGACAGGAAGGATAATTAAAGTAATTATAAGCCCTTAATTAGCAAAACTAAAAACGCATTAAGGCGTTAAAAGACGAATTAAAAAACGAAGGCCATTTATAAAACACCGTAGGATGGTAAAACCTAAAAAGGCCAGCAACAATTTTCCAAAACGGTTTTAAACGCGACGATAAAAGCTAAAAACGATTTTATTACATTATTAATAAGCATTAAAATATACTAATTTATCGCATTTATAGATTACGGAATAATAAAAAGTAATTATATTATGCCGGATATAATTAATTAACTTCGATTATCATAAAAGGAAAAGATAGAACCTTATATCGCCGAAAAAGTGAAAGGTTAGACATTTATTTACAATAACGGAAAAATTACTTACGAGATTAATCATTGCGAGATTTTCGTTAACAGACGAAACCAGGTAGCAAACTTTAATATCGTTTTAATCAGGAAGTACGACATAATCCTTGGAAAATTATAGCTGTACTAATATAACCCCTTAATTAATTAAATAATTAGCCAAGTAAAGTTCGCTTTATATTTACTTAACAAAAAAAAAATTTAATATTCGATCGAAATTAACGACATATATAAGCATAAAGATACGATAAAAACCTTACTACCTATTAAAAACAAATCATAAAAAAATAAGGGCACTATAAAAAAATACGACGTATCATCGTTACCATTCAAATAAAATTACGAAAAATAAATGATCACCTACAGCATTAACCCTTGAAGCTAAAAACTATAGCCAACGTACCTTCACAATACTATAAATATGAACGGCTTTTCCGAAAAGAACTCGAAACAAAATTACCGGAATATAACGAATGGGACCATAAGATAGTCCTTAAGGAAGGAATATCGACCAGATTTTATCCGATTTATAATCTTAACGAAACAAAACTATAGGCATTACGTAAATACTTCGAAAACAAACTTCGGAAAGGTTATATATAACGTTCTAATTTATCAACCGGATATCTTATATTCTTCGTATTAAGAAAGAACGGAAAACTACGCCTAAGTATCGATTATAAATAATTAAACGATATTATAATTAAAGATAAAACGCTATTACCTTTAATTAATAAAATAAAAAACCGCGTTTACGGAACAAATTAATTTATAAGCCTAAATCTTAAAAGAAATATCATTAAATCCGTATCAAGCTACAATACGAATAAAAAATAACCTTTAAAACGAAGTACGGACTTTTCGAGTATTTCGTTATACCTTTCGGACTTACGAACGTATTAGAAACCTTTTAACGAATAATTAATTATATACTTAAGAAGTACTTAGATATTTTCGTTATTTGTTATCTCGACAACATTCTTATTTATTCGAAAAACAAAAAAGAATATGCGGGATACGTTTATATAGTTTTCTAAGCTTTATAAAACGCTAACCTATTAGTTAATACGGAAAAAAAGCCAGTTTTATACACAAAAAGTAAAATTTTTAAGATATATTATTATTTCAGGATGCATTAAAATAAACCTTAAGAAAATTGCTGCAATATAGAAATAGCCAACGCCTACCATAGTTAAGTAAATATAAGCTTTTTCTGGATTTTCTAACTATTATAAAAAGTTTATCCAAAACTTTAATAAAATAATTATCTTATTATTTAACGTACCACACCACCGAGCTGGACAAACCACCGAGCTGAACACTTTTTGGCACCTTACAATATTTAATCCAAATAACTCAACCACAACACGTTAAATGAATTAAAACTAATCATATTCTTTTGCGCTAACCATATTTACAGCTTTTTAACAAGTGTACGTATTATATTAAGGCTTGTTACAGACGTTATATCGCTATTTCTCCCTTTTAACCCGTACGCGACCGATTACTTTTAACGCATCTAAGTTAATATTATTCCCATTTCGAAAGCATTAAAGCCGACCGACAGAAAAACGATTACTGACCGAATTCCCAACCTATATACGTAAGCGTTTATTATCCAGCTTGAAAACGTGGAAGATATTCGTAGAATACGTCGTATCGGAAGGCTATAGAACTTTATTAAAAGGCGCGTTATAAGGCTATAAGGTAAGGCCATAAGGTTTGTTATAAGGTACGTTCCGGGGCGCGTCATAGGGCATATCGCGGTATTGCAAGATTTGTCGGAGCAACAATTCGATCTTACGAAATTAAATAGTTAAAATAAATGTTTCTAATAAAGAAGAATACTTACTATATGAGATAAACAAGTTCTTTTGGTCGACAGAAAAGGTGGTGGCAAAAAAATGCTATTAATAGCTATTAAAGATAGCTATCGCAAAAAAGCTTGGGAAGAAGAAATAGCGACATGGCGTCCGCAATACGCCTTAATATAATACGTGCACTTGTTAAAAAGCTATAGATATGGTTAACGAAAGAGAATATGGTTAGTTTTAATTCATTTAACGTGTTGTGGTTAAGTTATTTGGATTAGATGTTGTGAGGTGCCAAAAAGTGTCCAGCTCGGTGGTTTGTCCAGCTCGGTGGTGTGGCACGTTAACTTGATAAAAAAAGGAAATAATTTTTCTTAAATGATAAAAACGGAACCCATTTTTTAAGAAATCAAAAGCGCGATTATTAATAAGCGAATATCAATCATATACGACTTAAACCGCCAAGTTAAATTTGAAATCAAAGTTTTAAATTACGCTGTAAACGTAATAACCGGATACCGAAATAAGTAAGACCATTTATATCTTATCGCCTTCTACTTATATAATTTAAAAGGAATAATGTTAAATTATGCTATCCCTGATAAAAAATTTTATGGCCATTATTAAGGCTTTCCGAAAATTCAGGTAATACCTTAAAAAAAGCCTTTATTAGACTAAGGTATATACCGACCATAAAAACCTTATTCGCTTTACTACTACCAAAAAATTAACAAAACGATAATTACGTTATGCTAAAAAGCTAGTAAAATACGATTTCGTTATTATCTATTAAAAGAAATCAGAAAACGGCAAAGTAAACGCATTAAGTCGAAAATTAAACTTCGAAGAAAAAGTAATTAAAGTTAATTACTAAGTTTTCGATATTACGCTAAAAAGATACCTATAATTACGATAGATAGCAACCATTAAAGCAGTATCCCTTAACCTATATTAGAAAATCTAAGAATATAACGATAATTTACTTAAGAATTAAAGAACGGAAAAGATAGAGGTCCTAGAAGAACACCAAGAAATATTAGTACGAGATATACAAAAATATCAGCTATACGGATGCCCAGGAATCTATAAAACCTTAAAACGATTATAACGTACTTATTTCTTTTTTAAAATAAAATCAGCAATTAAAAAAGTACGATAATAATGCTATATATTTAATAAGGCAAAAATTCGAAAATATAAACTATACGGAAAACTATAACTATTATGTTATAACCTAACACATTTAGCACGCATAAGAACGGTCGGATTAAGAGTGGGTTAACCTTTTCTTCCTGATTACGTAATCCAGGATGGTCGAACGGGGTCGGTTCGACCGCACTCGACCATAAAAGGATGATCGAACAGGATCGGTTCGACCATACTCGACCCTAAAAAAATGGTCGAACAGGATCGGTTCGACCATATTCGACCCTAAAAAAATGATCGAATAAGATCGGTTCGACCATATTTAACCATAAAAAGTATATATACGTTTATTAATATTATAATTTAAATATTTAAATTACGTTTAATAATTTATTATTATTAAACGTAATTATATTTTATTTTATTATTTAATTATTTACGATATTATTATCAATATAAACCGTATAATTAAGTTTAATAATTAATTAAATCCATTAACCGTTATACGTTATAAACTTTTATTTAATAATATTATTAAACTTTAAATAATACCGTTAATATTATATCGTTTAATAAATAGCCTACTTTTAAGAAAACTTTCCAGGTACTTAAAAATAATATTATAAATTCCGATAATAAAAAGATTCGACTTAATATTTCTTAAAAAAGGCCTTGCGCCGATTTAATTAATTAATTAATACAATTACGTAATATATTTACGATAAAATTAAGCTTATTAATATTTTACGGAAACCCGGAACTAATTAAAAGCTTAATAAGTTAAGTTAGAAAAATAAGCGAATATAAAATAACCCGATTAACCGGAGCAGCCAGCTTAACCCGCATAACCTATTTAGATAACTTACGGCAAGAAATCCGAAAAAGCTTTAAAACCTATTAAACCTACCCTTTTCGACAGAACCACTACCAAACTATAACAATTCCTTACGGAATACCGTACTTACTTTAAGTATTTCCTAATTAAACTTACGACGCCTACCTTTCGAATCTAGTTCGTTATAAAACAATTAACTAAAAACGCGGCCATTTGGTTTAAACTTACCTTTCGTAAGTAGGTCACCAATCCTCCTTAATAAAGATTCGTAAAAATTATTGTTATTTATAATAATGACGAAAATTTTAAGGAAAAGTTAAAAAAGGCATTCGAAATGATAAACGAAAAAACTAAAGCTAAGAAAGAAATTAAGGATTTAAAGTAAAAAAGATCGGCTGTTAAATATGGCAATTCCTTTATTTAAGTGGCTTCGAAAATCAATTAAGAACAAGAAGCATTAATGGCCATATTTTTCGGCGGCCTGAAAAAGAGATACAAAAAGAATTATTTAAGGATAAACGCCTTAAAAAATTGGTAAATTATATTACTATAATAGTTCATATTAACGACCAACAGTACGTTTAAAGGACTTGACATTTTAAGGACCGGTAGAATAATAAGCTAAGGTATCCCCCTAATACCAGTACGTTACGAGGAATTAATATATCCTATAAAACGGAACCAGGACCTATAAAATTAAGCGTAATATAATAACGCGACCTATGTATTATTAAATGCTTTAACTATAACAAAATAGGATATAAGGCTTTTTAATATAAAATACCCGAAAAGCTAAAATAAAATACCTGGATACCGGTTTTTAAGGACCCTCGCGAAATAATTAAAAAAAGGAAAATAAATTAATTAATATAATCAAGATTAAGGATAACCATAATTACCTTAAGGGAATATAACAAGGATTATAAAAGGTAAAAAGACTATCTTAAATAACTATTTAAAAATAGCAAACCCTTATTACAGGACTTATAATAACTTAATAGCTAAAGGAATACGACGGATAAAAAAAGGTTTTAAAGGATAAATTATTTTCCCGCTTTTAAACGAAACGGTGATAACGGTACGAACAGCTGGAATTAAATGCATAAATTAAAAAGTACTAAGGTTAAAACAAGAACCTGCTACCAGGACAGTTAACCCGGCACGGAAAACTTCATGTTATTTAATATAAGCATACCCATTACCCCAGACATATGAAAGGAAAGCAATATATCGAAAAACGACTTATACGAATATACAACCAAGGATTTGATTTCCATAATTAAATCGGAAAAGAATTTAGGAATTAACGATAATATAGATACTTAAAAGTATCCGCCTTAAAAAATACCGTTAATATTATTACGGTAACGATAAGTTGGCCCGAAGGAAAGAATTGCCCTAACTAAAACCTTATATGCCACTTTAAATGGTACGATTATAAGATAAGGGAAAAATGGATTTACCAGATAGTTATAAAAATATTATTAAAAGTAATTAATAACTTAAACTTCCGTTTAACCTTTATCGATAACCCAGAAAAGCGATAAGAAATTAAAAACGAAATAAAGAAAAGAAATAAAGATATAAAGTAATACGATGCTCAGTTTTAAGTACGATAAAAGGAACAAAAGGCCCCCGAATTAAAATATATTAATAAATAAAACTTCCAAACATAAATCCTTTTATTCGAGGGTACTTTACGCCGACAGGAAAAATAACTAAAGCAATTACAGGCCTTTAACGCATAAAATCAGGAACGCATTAAGGCGCTAAAAAACGAGTTAAAAAACGGACGCTACCTATAAGAAATCCACAGGATGGTAAAACCTAAAAAAGCTAGCAGGAGCTTCCTAAAAGGGGGTTAAACGCGACGATAAAAGCCAAAAACGACCTTATTACCCTATAAGTAAAAATTAGCACATAATAATTTACCGCATTTATAAATTACGAAATAACGGAAGGAAATTATATTACGCCGGATATAGTTAACCGACTTCGATTACTATAAAAAAAAGATGGAACTTTATATTACCGAAAACGTAAAAGGTTAAGCATTTACTTACGATAGCGGAAAGATTAACTGCGAGATTAATTACATCAAGATCTTCGTTAACGGACGAAACTAGATAACGGATTTCGATATCGTTCCGATAAGGAATTACGACATAATCCTCGGAAAACCATGGTTGTATTAATATAACCCTTTAATTAATTAGATAACTGGCCAGGTAAAGTTCGCTTTATATCCTTTTAATAAAAGAAAATCAAAATACGAAAAGATTTTAATACTTAATCGAAAATAATAACAAATACAAGCACAAGGACACGATAAAAACCTTACTACCTACAGAAACAAAACATAAAAAAAAACAAGGGTATTACAAAGAAATACGACGCATTATCGTTACCATTAAAACAAAATTACGAAGGATAAACGATTACCTATAACGTTAACCCCCAAAGCCAGAAACCATAACTAACGTACCTCCATAATACCATAAATATAAACGACTATTTCGAAAAAAACTCGAAACAAAATTACCAAAACATAATAAATAAGACCATAAGATAATTCTTAAGGAAAGGATATCGACCAGATTTTATTTAATCTATAACATTAACAAAACAAAATTATAGGCATTACGTAAATACCTTAAAAACAAACTTCGGAAAGGTTATATACAACGTTGCAATTTATTAACCGGATACCCTATATTTTTCGTACTAAGGAAAAACGGAAAGCTACGCCTGGTTATCGATTATAAGTAATTAAACGATATTACGGTTAAAGACAGAATACCGCTAGCCCTAATTGACGAAATGAAAGATCATCTTTACGAAGCAAATTAATTTATAAACCTAAATCTTAAAAAACGATATAATTAAATCCGTATCAAGTTAGGACATAAATAAAAAACAGCCTTTAAGATAAAGTACGAACTTTTCGAATACCTCGTTATACCTTTCGGACTTACGAACGTACCAGCAACTTTCCAGCGAATAATTAACCACGTACTTAAGGAATACTTAGACATTTTCGTTATTTGTTACCTCGACGACATTCTCATCTACTCGAAAAACAAAAAGGAACATACAAAATACGTTCATATAGTTCCCCAAGCCCTATAAGGCGCCAACCTACTCGTTAACATAAAGAAAAGCCAGTTCTATACGCAAAAAGTGGAATTTCTAGGACATATTATTACTTTAGTATATATTAAGATAAACCCCTAAAAGATCGCTGCAATACAGGAATAAAAAACACTCACCATAATTAAGGAAATATAAGCTTTTTTCGAATTCGCTAATTACTACAGAAAATTCATTCGAAGTTTTAGCAAAATAGTTATACCATTATTTAACTTAATAAAAAAGGAAATAAGTTTTTATAAACGACAAAAATAAAACTAATCTTTTAAAAAATTAAAAATACGATTACCAGCAAGCTAATATTACTCATATACAACCCAAACAGCCCAGTTAAGCTTAAAACCGACGCCTCGGATTACGCTTTAAACGTAATAATAAAACACCGCAATAATTAAAGTAACCTATACCTTATCGCCTTTTATTTTTACAAATTAAAAGAAACAAAATTAAATTACGGCATTCCCGATAAAAAATCTATAGCTATTATTAAAGCTTTCCAAGAATTTAGGTATTATTTTAAGGAAACCCTTTATTAAGTTAAGGTATATATACCGACCATAAAAACCTTATTCGCTTTACTACCATTAAAGAATTTATAAGACAATAATTACGTTACGCCCAAAAACTAGCAGAATACAACTTTAATATTATCTATTAAAAAGGATCAGAAAACGGCAAAATAAACGTACTAAGTCGAAAACCGGACCTCGAAAAAAAGATAATTAAGGTTAACTATTAGATCTTCGACATTACGCCAGAAGGATACCTATAACTACGACAAATAGCAATAATTAAAGCAGCATCCCCCGACTTATATTAGAAAATTTAGGAATATAACGATAATTTACTTAACGACTAAAGAATAAAAAAAATGTAAGTTCTAAAAGAATATTAGAAAATATTAATACGAAATGCATACGGACATCCATTACATAAATACCTAAAGATTTACAAAACCCTAAAACGATTATAACGTATTTATTATGTTTTTAAAATAAAATTAATAATAATACAAATACGATAATAATATTATATTAGCAATAAAGTAAAGACTCGACGACATAAACTATACGGAAAATTATAACTATTATTAATCGCAAAACGGCTATAAAATTTAATTATTTTCGACTTTATAACTAAACTTCCAATTTTAAAAAACCTAATTACGGACATATATTACGACAATATTTTCGTAATGGTTAACCGATTTATAAGAATTTCTTATTTTTTACCATATAACGAAAATATAAATATATAATAAATAACTTACATTCTTTTAAAACATATTTTAAAAATATACGGCTTATTAACGAAAATTATTTTAGATAAAAAAATAACATTTATTTCGAAATTTTAACAAAGATTTATAGCGTAATTAAGCCTAAATTACAAATTATTTAACACTTTTAAACCTTAAATAAGCGGATAAATAAAAAGAACTAATTAAATATTAAAGATTTACTTGCGATATTATATTAATTACGAACAGAATAACTAAGTCTAGAAATTACCTATCGCGTAATTAGCTTATAATATTAATTATTACGAAAGTACCAAAATAACTTTAGTAAACGCCAACTTTAGTTTTATATTAAAAGTTTCCAAAGATATACGTAAAGGTTTTATTAACGTTAAAGTAATTCTTCTATTAAAACAACTTAAATAATTACATACGGAAATAAAAATAGAACTTAAATACGTATGCGATTAAATAAAGAAATATTATAACTAAAAACGGTTAAAGGGCTCAACCTTTTAAAAACACAAAATGGTTTACTTAATTACCAAAAACATTTAAATTAAACGACTTGATAAAAAATTCGACTTTAAGTATATCGGCCTATATAAAATTATCAAGAAAATTTCAAAAACTAATTACCAATTAAAATTACCACCTAAAGTTAAACTCCATCCAGTTTTTTATATTTCCTTACTTAAGTTAGCAGTAAATACTATCAAAGTTAATACAGGATACGAAGAAAAAGCAGGAGGAGATATACCGACATATAAGACAGAAAGGATTTTAAATATACGTAAGAAAAATAAACTTACCAAGTACCTGATCAAATGGAAAAACTACCCAAATTCCGAAAATACCTAGGAATCTACCAAAAACTTTATAAACGCCCAGCGCCTATTAAAAAGCTTCCACTAATACCGAAAGTACCTAAGACAACTTCCTAGTCCGGATTTGCCAGAAATAACTAATTAGTAGCTTCCGGGCTAGATTAATTAGGTACCTTTACGGCCTGGATAACTTATGTATTAGCTTTTACCTCAACCTGTTCCTATCGCTTTAATTTATTTAAATCTTTAATATTACGACAAACTATTTTAATAGCTTTTTTTCGTAGAAATTTCTTTTGTTTACGAAAACGTTATAAGCAAGCAAGTACCTTAAAAAGCAACGCCTTAACCTTTTTCTTTTTTCGCTTAATCCTGTTTTTTTTTTACGAAAAACGCAAGATATAACTTAAAAGTCCATCCCCCCGAAATCGCAATACGTATATTTCTTTTCCATATAAAAACTGTAACGAACCTTACCCTTTGCGACGATATATTCAGGACGGTTAGCGCGAAAACAGGCAAAATAACGTAACATGCTTACGTGAAACTTATGGATAAAACGAAAAAGATTTTTATAACGATCCGGATTAAGATTTTTTTTTTTTTACTCTTCGAAACACGACCAGACATAATATCAGTAATAAAGAAAAATAATAAAAAGAGAAGAAAGTTTTACGTACTTAATAAAAGAAAATACAAACAACTTAATCTTTAAAACAAAGATCTTAAAAAGGGAAAATCGTATTATAACCTAATATACTTAGCACGCATAAAAACGGTCGGATTAAAAATAAGTTAACCTTTTTTTCCTAATTACGTAATCCAGGATAGTCGAACGGGGTCGGTTTAACCGCATTCGACCATAAAAAGATAATCGAATAAGATCGGTTTGACCATATTCGACCTTAAAAAATGGTTTAACAGGATGGATTCGACCATATTCGACCATAAAAAGTATATATATATTTATTAATACTATAATTTAAATAGCTTTAATTTATAATATAACTTAATTACTTAAATTATTTTTAATAATTTATTATTATTAAATATAATTAACGTCTCACACGTATGAGCGAGGGACACGTATGAGCGAGGCACTTTTTCAGCCATTCCAACTACCTATCTTTAATCGTCCATTTCTTAATACTAACATTATGGAACGCCTTATAAAAGAAGCGAGAATAAACCTAGCCTTTCAGGCTAAAAAAAGGGACCCAAAACTTAGTTATAAAAAACTTAGTTTTATTTATGAAGTTCCATATTTTACCTTGTTATACCGTTTTAACGGTAAATACGCCCGAGCCGATATTATCCCTCCTTTGCAGAAATTAACGCCGACCGAAAAAAAATCGATTGTCGACCGAATCCTCGACTTAGATACGCGAACGTTTCCTATCCGGCTTTAACACGTTAAAGATATGGCTAATATATTATTAGCTTAGCGCGTCGCGGAACGCGTCGGAATTAACTGGGCGTCGAACTTTGTTCGACGGCAAAAAAAACTTAAGATGCGTTTAAATCGGAAAATCGATTATTAAAAGGTATTATGCGAAAATCCAGAAATATTTCGTAAATAGTTTAAGCTTGTTCGGGTTATAATCGCAAAATACGGTATTGCAAAAAAGGATATTTATAACTTCGACGAAACGGGCTTTTTAATAAAACTTTTGATGGCATACGGTATGGTAATTATAAATGCCGAAAAACGTAAAAAACCTAAATAAGCGCAATAAGGTAATCGGGAATAAGTTATAATTATATAAGCTATTAATTCGTAAAATTAGGCTATACCGTCATTTATTATTTTAACGGGGAAAACCTATTTTGGTTCCTGGTATCGCGATAACCTATTACCACTTAATTAAAAGGTTAAGACCAGTTATAATAACTGGATAACGAACAAATTAGGTTTAAAATAAATCCAGCATTTCGATAAACATACTCGAACGCGTACGAAAGGAACGAAACGCCTCTTTATCCTTAACGGCTACGAAAGCCACTATTTAATAAAATTCGAAAAATATTGCGCGAATAACGACATTATTACGCTTTGCATACTTTCCTATTTTTCCTATCGGCTTTAACTTTTTAACGTATTTTGCTTTTCCGTTTTAAAGCGCGCTTATTCGTTTTATATTAAAAATTTAATGCGACGTTACCATACCTATATTACGAAAGAAGATTTTCTTGCCGGTTTTTACGACGCGTTTAAAGCTGCCATAACGTCCGACAATATCAAAACTGGATTTGCAAAAGCTGGACTTGTTCCATTCGATCTTAATAACGTCCTTTCCGAATTAGAAATTCCTTTAGCTGTACCTACGCCGACCGTCTCCCCGCTTACTTCCTTCGGTTCCATACGTTCCCCTTCCACGAAAACCCTTCGAAATATCCAAAAAACAAAAAGATAAGGGCGTTATTTACAGAAAAAGATCAGGAATTACCAGGGAAGCTCGCCGACAAAATTGGTTAAATCGGTTAATTTTTTAACAAAAAGTAACTTAATACTTTTGTACGAAAACGTTCTTTTTAAAGAAGAAACAGCCAAATTGCGCGAAACTAACCATCTTTTTAGCAAACGTCGGAAAACTAAAAACAAACGTTTTTAAAAAAAAAGGAACATTTATTATATAAAAAGGACAAACTCTTTTAGCCGAAAAAGAAAGGGGTGGTAAAAAATTGCAGCTAACAGCGGCTAAGGGTAGTTGTCGTAAAAGGGTTAAAACGAAAGAACGGAAATATAACGTTTGCGGCAAGCCCGGACATAATACGCGCACTTATAAAGAAGCTGTAAATACGTCTAGCGACGAAAAATCCGATTAATTTGAATTGATTTAATATGTTATGGTTGTGTTATTTGAATTTGTTGTTACGGAACGCCAAAAAGTGCCTCGCTCATACGTGTCCCTCGCTCATACGTGTGGGACGTTATTATTTATTTTATTATTTAATTTCTTACGATATTATTATTAATATAAATTATACGGTTAGGTTTAATAGTTGGTTAAACCCCTTAGCCGTTACATATTATCAGTTGTAAAGCGATTATAAGATTTAGTTACTTTCGATTTTATTACCAAACTTTTATTATCAGAAAACCCAGTTACGAGAATATATTACGATAGTATCTTCATAATCGTTAACCGATTTACTAAACTTTTTTATTTCCTATTATATAATAAGAATATAAACGTAAAATAAATAACTTATATTTTTTAAGGATATATCTTAAAAGTATATAGATTTATAACGGAAATTATGTCGAAATTTTAATAAGGACTTATAATATAACTAGGCTTAAATTACAAACTATTTAACGTATTTAAACCTTAAATAAACGGATAAATAAAAAGAATTAATTGAATATTAAAGACTTATTTACGATATTATATTAATTACGAGCAAAATAATTAAGGTTAAATGTTACCTATCGCCTAATTAGTTTATAGTATCAGTTACTACGAAAGTACTAAAACGATTTCAGCAAACGTTAATTATAATTTTATACTAAAAGTTTATAAAAATACACGAAAAAAATCAGGTAACGTTAAAGTTATCCTTATATTAGAATAACTTAAACAATTATACGTAAAAATAAAACAGAATTTAAATTCGTACGAAATTAAATAAAGAAGTATTATAACTAAAAAAGATTAAAAGATTAATTTTCCGGAAGGGAAACACGGTTTACTTAGCTACCAAAACCATCTAAACCAAACGACTAAATAAAAGAATTAACTTTAAATATATCGGACCATATAAAATTATTAAAAGAACTTTAAAAAACAACTACCAATTAAAACTACTACCTAAAGTTAAACTTTATTTATTTTTTACGGTTTTTTACTTAAGTTAGCAGCAAATACCATTAAAGTTAATATAGGATACGAAAAAGCAGAACAATATATACCGATATATAAAGCAAAAAAGATTTTAAATATACCAAAAAATAGATTTATTAAATACCTAATTAAATAGAAAAATTACCCAGATTCCGAAAATACTTGGAAACTTACTAAGAATTTTATAAACGCTTAACGCCTATTCAAAAGCTTTTACCAGCAACGACGGATACGCCCTAGTTAACAGTCGACCAATTAATAGGTTTAAACTAATCGACCGGATCTACAACCTGGCCTAACGTAATTGCGGCGACCGCCGCCTTTAACTATTCTTGCTTTTTTTAAGACCTTTAAATTCTTCCATAACTTCCGTACCTTTAATATTACGACGAAGCATCTTCATACTTCGACGATGGAGAAGCCGCCTTTATTTTTACGAATGATTAAATTTATTGTTAACGGCCCGTAAGGTCTTTCGAACCTGCTTCTTTTTAGGTTTTAAACGGTCCTTTTTATTAAAAAGTCTTTGATGCTTTATTTCCGAAGGTTCAAAAATATCATCAAGATTACCGGAACGAACATACCGCGCATATTTTACGGAACTACGGGTAATCTTACAGTTTATACTCTTTTTTTTACAACGAAAACAAAAAGGCATAACGAAATTAAAACGTTTAATGCGCTTTAAAATAACGAAAACGTTAATATGCTGACGAAAACGGCGTTTTTTAATTCGACCCGATATAATAAGTATAAAAAAGGGAAAGTTACTTACCAAAATTAATCGATAAACAAATCGATCTTTAAAGGTAAAAATCTTAAAGGGGAGAAATCGTATTATAACCTAATAACCTTAGTTACTATACAAACGGTCGAGTCTTTAAAACTGGACTTATTATAAGTTAAGAAATTACGTAACTAGCATAAAGGTCTTAATATGCCAAGCACTTTAAATTCCTTAAGCCGTTATAAAAACTTAAGGGTTTCGAAAAGCTTAAGGGTTTAAACCGTTTAAGTATCTTAAGCCAAGATAAGGATATATATGTTTATTACCTTTTATAATTTAGATAAATTATTAGCTTATAATACAACTTGGTTGTTATAGCCTAGCGGTCTTGGCTGCAATACAAACGGTCGGGTCTTCCAAAGGTCAGCCCCGACCTAAGCCAATAGGTTACGTGACGGGCTTAAAGGCCTTAACGTGCCAAGCTCCTTAAGCCCCTTAAGCCGTTATACGAGCTTAAAAGGCTTAACATGCTTAAGGGTTTAAGCAGCTTAAGTACCTTAAGCTAAGATAAGGATATATACGTTCGTTAGCACCATAGTTAGATAAATTACCAGTTTGTAATATAATTTGGTTACTCAGATTACCTTTAATAATCTGCTATTACTAGACGTAATTATTATTTCTCTTATTATTTAATTTCCTACGATATTACTGCTAACATAAACCGTACGACTAGGTTTAATAATTAGTTGAACCCCTTAGCCGTCATATTGGTTACCTAGATTACTTCTGATAATTTGTTATTACTAGACGTAACTATTAAATACCTTATTGCTCAGTTTCCCATGACACTATTGCTAACATTCTTTTTGTAGTAGTATTTAACGCCGGGGGGTTAAGCCGTATAACGGCTGTCTCAGAGCCTCTCTTAGAGCATATAGGGCGTTCTAAGCTAGGTGAAGCTATCTTTAATTAACTTATTTACAAATATAAACCTATTTAGCAGTTCTTGTCCGTAAACGCGTCGCCGTTTCCAGCGCATTAAGCTATATCCTTCTTTTTCCGTACAAGGGCAATGCTTAGCGTTTTCCCCCTTCCCTTAACGGGAGTTTTCGAGGGCCAAAGCCCAAATTATAGTTATGATAACTGGTTATGTCAGTTAGCTGTCTGCCATGCATCACGCGCCTAGGCGTATTAGTAAGTATAAAATCAAACCTTTTTCCCGCTCCTTTAGTTCCCTTAAAAACGCCTAAAAATACCCTCCGAATTCCCTATATCTAACTTTTAAAAAAATCGCCAGGACCTTAAATAACCTTTGCCGTTATAAGATAATCGCGCTTTTTGGAACGATATCCGGTAACGGCTTTAATATAGCCCCGTTCCGGTTATTTCGGTATAGATATCCTCGTAAAACCCCGTAACTCCGATGTAATTCTTAAAGGCGATTAAATTATTTATAAGCTCCCTTAGGTAGCAAGCCTTATCCCTAGGTTTTTATAAACGCGTTTTCGGCTTTAATAACCAATTTTCAAAAAAGCGTCCGTCTTTTTGTAATAAATTAAGTATTCGGGTACTTTAAGCTTATTATAAGTATAATATAGCTCGGCGTCGTCGTACTTGAATTTCCGGTAGTATTAGGTAAAATATTTATGCCTTATATAGAACGCCAGATAATAGTAAAAGGCCGGCTTTATTAAGTATTCCAGCTTATCGGGATACCGTAATTAATATTTTAATTTTTAAGCCTTATAACGTTATAAGAATTTGGTAAAAGCTACTTTTTATTACGTTTTTCGTTACGCTTTATTTCGTAATCTTACTTTGGATTTAATTCCGTAAATTATAACTATGTAATCGTTATTAACGTTTTTTAGCTTTAAGTTCGCTTTCGCCAGTTTATCCGCTAATTCGTTTCCTTTTATGCCGTAATATCTTAAATTTTAGCGTACCTTAACGTTATACGTATCCGCCGTTACGTAAAATTTTAAGTATGCTTATTAAGAGGATATAATAACATTCGCCTTAATCCCTTAAATCGTTCCCGTATTATCCAGGCAAATTTATACTCGCTTCCGGTTAATCTCCGGTGGTTCCGTAACGACGTACTTTAATCGCTTTTAAGCTCCTATTACCTTCGTATCAAAAATAATAAAGCAAAAGTTTAGGCGTTTATATCCTGTACCGAAAAGTCACTTATTTTGGTAAACCGCAAAGCCGTAACCGACTTCCGTTTTATCTTGTAAGCCGTCCGAAAAGACGATAACGTCCTCCGATGGCAAAACCGCATACCAGGCCTCGAAAACTACGGCAGTTTCCTTTTTGGTAAATCCTAATATAAGGTCCTTTCTGGAACCAGGTGGGTACCTGAGGGGAATTAAGATAGGTCGTTATACGGATAGTAACATCCTTACCGTTACCTATACTTTAGTTTTAGGATTTTGCAAATCTTTTATCCCGTATCCCTTAATAATTTTAACTAGTTTGGTTTTTTAGGTTAAAGCGTGTTTTTTATCGACAGTTCGCAACTTATATGCAAATCTTTATAATGCGAGATCTAAGGTTACCTATACCGTTGGCAATCCCAAATCGCGATATAAAACGTCCGTAAGTATTATTTTTTATATTGGCAGGGTAGTTTTATTAATTAAGGTAAAAATCCGTTGGATTTTTTTTACGTATTAACTTACCTTAACGTTAACCTTATTCTTTTTTACCTGTTTAATACGTTTTCCGTATTATGCCTCCGCGCTGTATAATACCGTAAAAATAATATACGTAACCATAACTTTTCGTAATCCGGACGCCGAAAGTCCGTATTTCGTATTCGCCAAATGCCGTATATGCTAGGTAAGCTGCATTACTTTGCCTATTTTTTTAAAAAACGTATTGCCTAAATATTAACTTTTTATTAAACCATATCTTAAGTTACTTAAATACTGGCGTTTTATTATTATCCTCCGGTTTTTTTACCGGGTAGATTATGAAGTTGTCGTCGACTATTACTAACGGATCGTATTTTTCCCGTATTTTAATAATATGTAATAATTCGCACTTTTTTAAAAACGAAATAAACCCGGTTTTTTTTACCTTATTATAATATTTATTATACGTCCCAAGCTAAAAGTTATGCGTTTTTATTAAATATTCTAAACGTTTTATATAAATATAAATTGTCCGTATAACCGAATCTTAAGGTCCGGTTTTATTATAAGAATTTTGTAAGGTATAATATATATAATACCGGGGAAAATAAGGAACTTTAAGGTATACCGTATCGAACCCGGCTATAGCCCGTCGTTTTGGATTCGAGCCGTACCCGGACTTTCCTATCCAATAAAAAGGATTCCGTAAAATGAAATACCGGCAGCGGCTAACTTTAACGTTTTATTTTTTCCAATAAGCGTTTTTATAATAGGATATCGAACGTTTTTTATACGTTTATCGTAACTATAAAAACCTTTCGTTTAATTACAAGTACTTATTCCGTATCGTATACGAAAAACGTTATTAAATTTATCGTTAATCGTTTAAATAACGTCTTATCGTATTATAAATTAAAGATGTTATTCGTTAAGGCGATTTACGTTAACCGTTTTGCTATTACCCTCTTTAACCCTTTACCTAGGTAAGAAAATAAGGTTATAAACCGCCAAAACCTTGGCGACTCCTTATTTTTTTCCTTACCTTAGGTATTATCGATACCTCGGCGTTCCGCCAGGCGGCCGGGAAATATGCAAGTTATAACGTATTTTTAAAAACATCCTTAACGTACCATTTAACCGACTTTTAGCCAGCCTTTAAAAGCCTAACCGTAATGCCGTCTGTCCCGGGTAAAGTACTTAATACCCTTATAATATAAGCTTCGGCTTTTTTAAGTATTACCGTAATATCCTAAAATAGTTAGCCGTTCCGTTAATCTATATCTTTTAAAAGGTTATAATTTAAGTCGTCGTTTACTAAAAATCGTTCCAGGATTTCCGTACGCAAAGCCTTAACTTTGCCAAACGTATCTTTTATTACCTTATTTCCTATCCGTAACGGTAAGGACTTTAATTTAAACCTAAGTTTATATTAGCTAATAATTTTATAAAGTTTATTATCCGTAAAGGCCGTTTTAATAACTTTCCGCCAGTAACTTTTTTAACCTTACGGATAACCGATAAAAATTGCCGATATTCGTCCGTATAATTTCGGTCCGGGTTACTTTAATCTGTATGTTATCTATATATTTCCGAATCCTTATAGGTACGGTAAACGTTTTAATAATCTTACGTTTATTATGGCACCCAGCATCCTTAGTTTATTACTGGTTTACTTATTACTTTTATCGTTAACTAAAAAACCGAAATAATAACTTTTACCCAGGAATCCAGCTTTTCCGGCGAGGCTGCAGGGTCCGTCTCCAGCAAGAAGGTTGCATCCGTTACGATTAAGTCCGTAAACCTATTTAGGTTCGGTTCCGACATCCGTAATCGGTATTATTATTATTATTTTTTTACCCTTATCCGGAATAATTATTAAAAGCGTAAAATAATCTGATTTAAAGTTAAAGTCGTTACATACGGAAGTTTCCGTAAAAAGGATATTAAAAAAATATAATTTAATACATATCCCGTTTTATATATAAGTTTGCCGGATATACTTATATAAACCATCCCGTTAGTAATAAGTTATTATACGATATTTTTCCTTTTATTTTTCTTTTTAACCTTTAATTCGAAATACGGATATTATATATTTTAATTACCCTTTATTAAGTAATTATCCAGCGGTGCTAAATTAATAACGTAATTAACCGTTATATCCGTATAAAACTTTCGGTACGTATTAAATATAAGGTATTTATTAACGTTTAATTATAATAAATTTCGAAAGTAAATTAATCGTCGTTATTATATTGCTAAGTAACGTCCTTTTTTAACGTAGGTTATATCTCGGGGCCTTTTTTTTTTCGTTTATTTAATTATTTATTAATACATAAAAGTTAAATTCCGGGTAATTTTATATTTTCGTATTTTCTTTTTTACTTAAAGTTTTTAAATTTAAATTATATTTATATTTTAAACTTAATATAATTTTAATAAAGTAATATATAATATTAAAATATTACGAATATTATATTAAGTTACGTATAGGTTACGTAATTTCGATAATTCGCTTTTATTCGTACGGCGTCGCCGGCGTCCTTATTTTCGTTTATCTTTTATTATTATACGGAAAAGATAATTTAAGTATTCGTTATTTTAACTTTTATAATTAGGCGTAAACGTAAATTACGTTAATTAATATTAATTATCGTAATATTTCGTATTATAAAATAAGGTAAGTAATTTTTTATAACCATTTCGATAAATATTTTAACGTTACCGTTACTTTCGGTATCCGTTAATTTTAACGCCGTAATCGGCCTTAATCCGAAGTTATACGTTTTTAAAGATATATAAGTAAGCCTGGACCTTATAAAGGTCGTTCTATTATAAATCCTTTTTTTGCCGTTAATTACCTAATTTAGTTACGGTTTATCGGGTTCCTTTATTAAAGGTTAAAACGGTTTCCCGTTTTCCGTAACTTATCTTTATTTTAATATAATATTTTCTTCCTTATATTTTTTAATTTCCTCTTTCCGGTCGTTTTTTAGCTCGTTTTTCGTTAACCGTATTAATTTTCCTTTAATTTGTTTAAAAGCGGCCGCGTAATTTTCGTATTTTGCTTAAAAAAACTTTAATAGTTCGGATATTTAAAAAGCCGGTTATATTCGCTTTCCAGATATTAATTCAATTTATTTTTATAGTTATTATACCGCGTTACTTATTAATACTATGTTTTAATATAATACTTTTAATATTTTAGGTTATATAATTCGATTATCGGTTTTTTCGTTATTAATTTAAATTATCCGTTAATATTAAAAAGTTTAAAAAATTTAATTAAGATTAAAAAAAAGATTATTTAAGTTCCGCAGTTAATTATAAAGTCGGACCCATATTTTAACGGTTTATAATTAGTAAACCGATATTTAATTTATACGTAAATTTTATTATAAATAACGTTTTACGTATTAATAACGTATTCCGGGTTAATATAATCCGGAAAAATATGTAATACGTTCGGTATTACGTAAATATGTTATTATTCCGGCATTTAAATATTATCGGTGTTTATTATTTTACGTCCGGTTCGAAAAACTTATTCCGGACTTATTTGGTAGTTAATTTAATAAATTAACCCATATTCGTAACCATAATATTTAGGATATCCGGCAACTATAACCTTAAATTTTTAATTTCCTTATATATAACAGTTTTTAACGTAAAAAGTTATTCCTTATAGGCCTGCCGTTTTTCGCTTAAACGGATTAAGATTTTGTTATCTTTTTTATTAAAAAACTAAAATACGGTATAATTAATTTTGGTAATTAATTTGGCGATTTTTGTACCGTTATTTAGGTTAAAGCTATGCCCCGATTTAATTATATTAACCCAAGAAACTTATTTATTTTTCGTTTTCGAATTAGTTAATTATAAACTTAATAACCGTATAAAGGCATAAAACGTTCCGTTAAAAGTTAAAAAAACTGCCGTATTAAGGTAGCCGACGAACATTTCGATAAAAGATTTTACTTTTATTTTATAATCCGTCTAGTAATTACCTTTATAATCTTTAACGAACGAATCTAGGTATCCGGTTAAGTTTTTAATAACTTATTTTTAACCTAGATTTATCGTTTTATTTCGTTAAATCGAAAAATAATAATTAAAATCGTAATATCGGATTAAAGTCGATTAACGGCCTTTCCGTTAATAAGATTTATTACCGGAAAAACCTGGATATTAATAAGTTTTTTTTTATTCCGTTATAACTGTACGAAAGTTAAGGGGGTAAATGGCTTAGGTTATTAAATATATTAAGCCATATCGTTAGGAACCCCAATTAGCTGTTATGGTATAATAGGGGCTTCCATCTTCGTCGATTGCTGTGTTATGACCTAACGGTCTTGGCTACAACACAAACGGTCGGACCTCCCAAGGGAATTAGCCCCGGCCTAAGCCAAGAGGTCACGTAACTGGCTCAAAGGACTCAAAGGGCCAAGTCCCTTAAGCTCCCTAAGCTGTCACACGGGCTCCAAGGACCAAACGAGCTCAAGGGTTCGAGTCGCTTGAGCACCTTAAGCCAAGATGAAGATATATACGTTCGTTACCATAGCTTAGATAAATTACCAGCTTGTAATATAACTTAGTTACCTAGATTACCTTTAACAATCTGCTATTACCAAACGTAATTATTAAACGTATTATTACTTAATTTCCCACGATATTACTGTTAACATAAACCGTACGACTAGGTTTAATAGTTGGTTAAATTTTTTAACCGTTATACGTTATAAGCTTTTATTTAGCAGTATTATCAAATTTTAAGTAATACCCTGAATATTATGTCGTTTAATAAGCAGCCCGTCCTTAAAGGAACCTTTAAGATCCCCGAAAATAACCTTATAGATTCCGATAATAAAAAGACTTAACTTAATCTTTTTTAGGAAAAGGCCTTATGCCGATTCGATTAATTAATTAACGTAATTACTTAATTTACTAATAACAAGATCGAGCTTATTAATACCTTTAAGGAAACCCGTAACTAATTAGAAACTTAGCAAGTCGAGCTAGAAAAATAAGCTAATATGGAGCAACCCGATTAACCGGATCAGCCAGCCCAGCTAGCATAACCTGCCCAAATAACTTACGGCAAGGAGTCCGGAAAAGTTTTAAAGCTTACTAAGCCTACCCCTTTCGATAAAACCACCATTAAACTATAATAGTTCCTTACGGAATGCCGTACTTATTTTAAATACTTCCCTATCAAACTTACAATACCTATTTTTCGAGTTCAGTTCGTTATAAGACAGTTAACCGGAAATGCGGCTATTTAATTTAAGCCTACCTTTCGCGAATAGGTTACCAAACCTTCTTAATAAACGTTCGCAAAAACCGTAACTATTTATAACGATTACGAAAGCTTTAAGGAAAATTAAGAAAGGTATTCGGAATAGTAGATAAAAAGATTAAGGCCGAGAAAAAAATTAAGGACCTAAAGTAAAAAAGATTAGCCTCCGGATACGGTAATTCCTTTATTTAATTAACTTCAAAAATCAACTAGGGGCAAAAGGTATTAATGGTTATATTTTTCGACGGCCTGAAAAAAAAGGTATAAAGAGAATTATTTAAGGACGAACGTCCCGAAAAGTTGGTGGATTACATCGCTATAGCAGTTAAAATCGACAACCAGCAGTACGCCTGGAGGATTTAACACTTTAAGGACCGGCAAAATAATAAGCCGAGGCACCCCCTTAGCACCAGCACGCCATAAGGAACTAACATATCCCATGGAACAGTACCAGGACCTATAGAACTAGGTGCAATATAATAACGCGACCTTCGTACCATCAAGTGCTTTAACTGCAACAAGATGGGATATAAGGCCTATTAATATAAGGTACCCAAGAAGCTACGACAAAACACCTAAATACCAGTTCCTTAGGGACCCTTCCCGAAATAACTAAGGAAATAATAATAGATCGATTAACATAATCAGAATCGAAAATAACCATAATCCCTTAAAAAAAGTACAATAGGAATTAAAAGAAGTAAAGGGGTTATCTTAGGCAACCATTCAAAAACAAACCCTTACCATAAGACCTACGGTAGCCCAATGGCTAAAAGAACACGAAGGGTGGAAGGAACTTTTAAAAGATAAGTTATTTTCCCGTTCCTAGAAGAAACGGCGATAACGGTACGAACAGTTAGAACTTAACGTATAAATTAAAAAATACCAAGATTGGGATGAGAACCTATTCCCAGGATAACCAGACCGATACGGGAAACTTTATGCTATTTAATGTAAGCGTACCTATTACCTAAAATATATGGAAGGAAAACGGTATATTAAAACACGCCTTACGTAAATATATAACTAGGGATTTAACTTTTATAATCAGACCGGAAAAGATTTTAAGGATTAACGATAATACAGATACTTAAGAACGTTCGCCTCGGAAAATATTATCAATATTATTACGGCAGTAATAAATTGGCCCGAAGAAAAAAGCTGCCCTAACGAAAACCTTATATGCCATTACGGATGGTACAATCATAAGATAAAAAAAGAATAAATTTACCAAATAATTATAAAAGTATTACTAAAAGTAATTAATAACTTAAACTTCCGCTTAACCTTTATAAATAACCTAAAAGAACGATAGAAAATTAAATACGAAATAAAAAAAAGGAACGAAAATATAAAATAATACGATACCCAGTTTTAAGTACGACAGGAGGAATAAAAGGCCCTTAAACCAAAGTATATTACCAAAAAGGATTTCTAAATGCAAGTCCTTTTATTCGAAGTCACTTTACGCCGACAGAAAGAATAACTAAAATAATTGCAGGCTTTTAACGTATAAAATCAAGAACGTATTAAGGCGTTAAAGGATAAATTAAAAACCGAACGCCACTTATAAGAAAGCCGTAAGATGGTAAAACCCGGAAAAGCCAGCAAAAACTTCCTAAAAGGGCTTTAAACGCAACGATAGGAGCCAAAATAACCTTATTACCTTATAAGCAAGAATTAGGATATACTAGTTTACCGTATTTATGGATTACGGAATAATAAAAGGTAATTATATCACGCCGGATGTGGTTAACCGATTTCGATTATCATAAAAAAAAATAAAACCTTATATCGCCGAGAACGCAAAAAGTTAAGTATTCGCTTACGATAACGGAAAGATTAACCGCGAGATTAATCACCTTAAGATCTTCGTTAATGGACGAAATTAAATACCAAACTTCGATATCGTTCCGATAAGGAATTACGATATAATCTTCGGAAAATCATGGTTATACCAGTATAACCTTTTAATCTATTAGATAACTGGCTAAATAAAGTTCGCTTTATACCTATTCGATAAAAAAAGCAAAATATAAAGGGATCTTAACATTCGATCGAAAATAACGACAAATATAAGCATAAGGATATGACAAAAACCTTACTACTTACAAAAGCAAGATATAAAAAAAAACAAGGGTACCATAAAAAGATACGACGTATTATTGCTATTATTAAAACAAAATTATGAAAGATAGACGATTACCTACGGCATCAGCCTCCAGAGCTAGAAACTATAGCCAACGTACCTTTATAATACCATAAATATAAACGACTATTTCGTAGGAAACTTAAAACGAAATTACCAGAATATAGCAAATAGGATCATAAGATAATCCTTAAAAAAGGGATATCGACCAGATTTTACCCGATTTATAACCTTAATAAGATAAAATTATAGGTATTACGTAAATACCTTAAAGATAAGCTTCGGAAAGGTTACATACGACGTTTTAATTTATTAGCCGGATACCCCATATTTTTCGTACTAAGGAAAAATAAGAAGTTACGTTTAATTATCGATTATAAATAATTAAACGACATTACGGTTAAAGATAAAATGCTATTACCTCTAATTAACGAAATAAAAGACCGCCTTTACGGAATAAGTTAATTTATAAGCCTAAACCTTAAGGAAAAGTATAATTAAATCCGTATTAAACCAGGACACGAATGAAAAATAGCTTTTAAGATAAAATACGGACTTTTTAAGTACCTCGTTATACCTTTCGAACTTACGAACGTATTAATAACCTTTTAACGGATAGTTAATTACGTACTTAAGAAGTACTTAAACATTTTCGTTATTTGTTACCTCGACGACATTCTCATCTATTTGAAAAACAAAAAGGAATATATAGGATACGTTTATACAGTTTTTTAAGCTTTATAAGATGCCAACCTCCTAGTTAACAATGAAAAAAGCCAGTTCTATACGTAAAAAGTGGAATTTTTAGGATATATCATTACTTTAAGATACATTAAGATGGACCTTAAAAAGATTGCTGTAATATAAAAATAAAAAATACCTATTATAATTAAGGAAATATAAACTTTCCTTAAATTCGCTAATTATTATAGAAAGTTTATTCGAAATTTTAGCAAAATAATTACGTTATTATTTAACTTAACGAAAAAAAAATTTAGTTCTTTTAAATAACGAAAACGGAAACCGCCTTTTAAAAGATTAAAGATGCGATTACCAGTAAGCTAATATTAATTATGTATAACTTAAGCCGCCTAATTAAGCTTAAAATCAACGTTTTGGATTACGCTTTAAACGCAATAGCAGGATACCGCGATAATCAAGGTTATTTATATTTTATCGTTTTTTATTTTTACAAATTAAAAAAAAGCAGAATTAAATTACGCCATTTCCGATAAAGAATTTATGGCTATCGTTAAAACCTTTCGAAAATTTAAATATTACCTTAAAGGAAACCTTTATTAAGTTAAGGTATATACCGACCATAAAAACTTTATACGTTTTACCACCATTAAAGAACTTATAAGACGATAATTACGTTACGCCGAAGAATTAACAAAATACGATTTTATTATTATTTATTAAAAAGGATCAAAAAACGGTAAAGTAAACGTATTTAATTAAAAACCGGATTTCGAAAAAAAAAGTGATCAAGGTTAATTACCAGATTTTTAACACTATATTAAAAAAATACCTATAATTATAACAGATAACAACAATTAAAGCAGCACCCCTTAATTTATACCAGAAAATCCAAGAATATAATAACAATTTACTTAAGGATTAAAGAATAGAAAAAACATAAATCCCGGAAGAATACTAAAAGATATTAATACGAAATATATAAAAATATCAATTATACGGATACCTAGGGATTTACAAAACCTTAAAATAATTATAACGTATTTATTATTTCCTTAAAATGAAATTAATAATAAAAAAATTACGATAATAATACCATATCTGCAATAAGGTAAAGGCACGACGACATAAGCTATACGGAGAACTATAGCTATTACTAGTCGTAAGGCGATTATAGGATTTAGTTACCTTCGATTTTATTACCAAATTCTCATTTTTAAAAGACCTAACTACGGGTATATATTACGATAGTATTTTCGTAATCGTTAACCGATTTACTAAATTTTCTTATTTTTTACTATATAATAAGAATATAAATATAAAGTAATTAGTTTATATCTTTTTAAGATATACCTTAAGAATATACGAATTATTAATAAAAATTATTTCCGATAAAGGAACGATATTTACTTCGAAATTTTGGTAAGGATTTATAACGTAATTAGGCTTAAATTATAAATTATTTAACGTATTTAAACCTTAAATAAATAGATAAATAAAAAGAATTAATTAAATACTGGAAACTTACTTACGATATTATATTAATTACGAACAGAATAATTAAGTTCAGAAGTTATTTATTGCGTAATTAGCTTATAATATTAATTACCATAAAAGTACCAAAATAATTTTAATAAACGTTAACTTTGGTTTTATACCGGAGATTTACAGAAATATATGCGAAGGGTTTGTTAACGTTAAAGCGATTTTAATATCAGAATAATTAAAGCAATTATACGCAAAAATAAAAACAAAATTCGAATTCGTACGTAACTAAATAAAGAAATATTATAACCAAAAAAGGTTAAAAAAATTAACCTTTCGAAAGGGAGAAATAGTTTACTTAATTACCAAAAATATCCAGATTAAGTGACTAAGTAAAAAACTTAACTTTGAATATATTGGATTATATAAGATTATTAAGAAAATCTTAAAAAATAATTATTAATTAGAATTATTATTTAAGGTTAAACTTTATTCAATTTTTTACGTTTCCTTACGCGAATTAGCAATAAATATTATCAAAGTTAATATAGAATACGAAAAAAGGCAAAAAAAGATATACCGGCATACGAAGCAGAAAAAATCTTGAACATGCGCAAGAAAAGCGGACTTACCGAATACCTAATTAAATAAAAGAATTACCTAGATTCCGAAAACATTTAGAAACCCGCTAAAAACTTTAAAAACGCCCAGCGCTTGTTAAGAAGTTTTCACCAGCAATAACAGATGCACCCTAATTGGCAGTCGACCAATTAATAAGCTCAGATTAGTCGACCGGATTTACGACCTGGCCTGACGTGGCCGTAGCAACCGCCGCCTTTAATTATTCCCGTTTTTTCTTTAACTAATCGAATTTTTTTATAACTTTCGCACCTTTAATATTATAACAAAGTATTTTGACGCCCCGTTAACGAAAAAGTCGTTTTTGCTTTTACAAACGATTAAGCTTATTTGCAGTAGCTTATAGTATCTTCCGAGCTTACTTTTCCTTACGTTCCAAACGATCCTTTTCGTTAAAAAGCTTTTAATGCTTTAGTTTTAAGGGCCCGAAAATATTATACGGACCGCTATAACGAACGTATCGAGCGTACTTCACGGAACTACGAGCGACCTTACATTCCGTACCTTTCTTTTTATAACGGGAATAAGAAGATATAATAAAACCAAAACGATTAATACGTTTTAAAAGAATTAAAGCGTTAATACGTTAACGAAAACGACGTTTTTCAATTCGACCCGACATCATAAATATAAAAAAGGAAATGTTACTTACCAAAATTAACAAATAAACAAATTTATCTTTAAGGGCAAAAATCCTAAAAGGGAAAAATCGTATTATAACCTAACGGTCTTGGCTATAACATAAACGGTCGGACCTCCTAAGGGAATTAGCCCCGGCCTAAGCCAAAAGGTTACGTAATTAGCTTAAAAAATTTAAAGGGCCAAGTCCCTTAAGCTCCCTAAGTTATCATACGGGCTCCAAGAACTAAACGAGCTTAAGGGTTCGAATCGCTTAAGCACCTTAAGCCAAAATAAAAATATATACGCTCGTTACCATAACTTAAATAAATTACCAGCTTGTAATACAACTTGGTTACCTAGATTACCTTTGACAATCTGCTATTACCAGACGTAACTATTAAACGTATCATTGCTTAGTTTCCCACGACACTACTGCTAACATAAACCGTACGACTAGGTTTAATAGTTGGTTAAACCCCTTAGCCGTCACATGCTGGTGGTTGCCAACGATCGCGAAATTTTAGCCTTAATGTTTTTAGCTTAGATAATGGCGAATTCGCCAGGAGCGCCAAGAGTTAGAAAATTAGGTGTAATGTACGCTTAAACACTAACAGCTTTAAACGCACGGATGAAATATAGAAGGAAAGGTGACTATTGCCAACATAAACCGTACGACTAGGTTTAATAGTTGGTTAAACCCCTTAGCCGTCACAATATAGATTTAAGTCTTATTTTTCAGGTTGAGCCAAATATATAAAAAATTATTCCACGACATAATTTACACGATAGATATTATACCCAGTATCTTCGAATACGATAACTGATTAATGGTTTTTACGGTTAGGATAGATTATATACCTTAGTTCCATAAAGCCTTATTCTGAAGCCGAATGCTGTGCTCCTGTAAGCACGTAATTTCTCCACTGATGTCGGCTTGGGACGCTCTCATGTCTGGTTGCCAACAAGTCGAGTAGGTTTTTTTAAGATATAATTTACTTTTACGGTTATTAACTAAAATTATTTTGAAATTATTCTAAATGAACTTATAAACACAGCCAGTAAATTTTAACGTGATCGGGGCAGCGCTGAAGGTAGTCGATAGCGCATAAGAGATTGAATTTGATATGGCAGTTGCAGGCTGAGACTTAATGACGTCAAGACTCTTGGTCTTCTACCATATCTCTAGAGTCAGCGTCTCTGACGGTGTCTCCTCTCTCTTAGAAATCAACATCTTACCACCGAATCTTGCATCACAGAATTCGTAGATGGGATCGGAGGCATGGAATCGGCAGGCCGTGTCATAGATCTGGTGAGAGAAACAGAACCGGTAGTGGCAGTGATGCTGGCACAACTGTCGTTGGTGCTGTGTCCCTCCCGATGGAACAACAGTACAGCCACAAGACCGATGAGGGGAGCCATCATCAAAATACCTATAGCCAGCAAGGTCATCGAAGGATTTCTCTTCATCGTGTGCCAAGCACAGCGGCACCAGGGTAGGATGGGATGGGGGGAAACGTGAACGATGCGAGTACCCCCGGGGTAAATGCTAGTACTATATGGTCCCCTAATTAACACCACCTCTGTTGCGTAAGCTGTTGACAAAACTAGAACGAGTCAGACCTTCAGGCTCCTCGTTTATGGACCACAGCGTCCCCATCGTGCTACCGGCTGAGAGTAGTCGAGCCGGATCCATGTTTGTACGGGTTTCAACTGAGTTGTGAAGTGATTTAGGCGGGAACAGTCATGGTACAGTGAGCCTCTGTCTCTAGCTGTTAGAGTGAAGCATTAACACGGGTCATAGAGGGTACTAACAATGAGTGATGTGCGGACAGTTGACTCGGTAATTAGCGGACTCGCGAAAAGCTGAGGCGTGAGGAGTCTATGGCAAATCTGGTTGAAACATATTAGGGGAAGTGCACAGTGATGAGCAAGTCCTGTTGTGGTCGAGATGAACAGGAAGTGAAATTTCGAGGGGGGCGAGGGGCGGGAGTGGGCAAGAACTACATGGTACTTCCGTACATGTAGAAGCTATCGTCGACTTTAAAGGTCACCGTCCACTAGAGAATTATCATTAAGTAAAGAGGTTATCGTTAACTTAAAGATGCGCTAGGTAACGAGTTAACGTCAACCCTGGAGTTATCGTCGACTTCGGAACTCTACTGTAATAATCAGCCGTTCATAGGTTAATGGAGATAGAGACATGGCGTTTGTAGAATTGGCCTGTGTATTTCAGCAACTCTATACAAACGCTAGATCATTATTAAGCCGGCCTATTGCACGCTCTTACGCATCCCTGTCGTAAAGCTAGTGCTGGTTTATCCATTTGGACTTCATTCTGGATCCCATTAATCTTCTAATAGGTATCAGTGAAAGTGAATCACCAAGACGCATATCAGGAACTAGTGTTCATGGAGTTTCGAAGTTTTGACGTCCTACAATTCAGACACCGAGCTAGAAAGGAAGACCAAGGCCAGGCGGGTCAACGTCTAGGCCAAATGACGTGCTTAACAGCCTCATATGGTATGGGCAGTGCCGATAAAAGAGTCATCTCGAATCGGTAGTTTCCACGCCATACGAGATGAAAAATAATTCTTACTACTATATGGTTTCACTTCTACTGGCCTATGGCCTTACGTTCTGAACATCCGTAGACATAAGAAGAAGAAGACAACTAAGATATAAGAAGAACGACACTTAATATTCGTAGGATGGAAACAGTTAAAAGCTTACTTTTTAACACCTGCTCGCCTGCGCGGATGCTGCCCATATCATACCACTTACCGGTTGTGCACATGATTTTGGATTTAATTCAACATTTACCACAAACACCATTAGTTCGAGAAAAAAGCATCATGGAGATACTTGATGTGATGACCTGCGTTTTCCGGTATCCTTTTAGCTTCCCTAATAGTCATTGATTAACTCTTTGTCTCGATCTCACCTGTTTCCACCAGCAAAAGCGCCAAGTGCGACATGATGCGAATGTAAGTGGGGCAGCGAAGGCGGGAACGACCCTTGAGTTCGGATTCAGGGGTTGGCGCAACGGAAGCTTTGTTTTTCGATACAGGAAGAATGCATGGACGGAGGCGGGGGACCTGAACTGGCGAATATTCTATTTGGCTCATTTATAGCTATACCTTAGAATGAAACTCTCCAAACCTTACACTCACATCTTACATAGAACTTGCAAGCGAAAGAGCTCACCAGAGCTTGCAACATATTGCAAGAATGCTGATTACTCCGATAATGCTGCCGTCATCTCTCCCGACCAGTCGATTACAGCAACCTGCGACGGTATCCGGTACGTAATTAACTTGGAACCTAGGGCGGAAATACGTCGTACCTTTGTCCTCTTCTCTCATTGTTCGCCTCTACCAGTATATGAAGCGTCAACTTAGGATATAAATGGCTTAAAAGAGAAAGAAACAGCGACCGAATGAAGAAATCACACAAAGATCCCCTCGCCAATAGCGGACCAAGCAGCCGGTTAGTTGGCGACGAATCCCAGCGTAGACGAGGACCGAGGTCTAGGCCTCGGCGCCGGAAGATCCAAAATGGAAACCAACCCGGAGCGACTAGGGTCGAGAAACCTGGCTACTGGATATTCTGAACGCGGAAATGCAACCGGATAAGGAGGTAAAGATGAGTGACGTGGTGTTAGGGGTCTAATTACTGTAGCCGCTTTTGCAATCTCGGAGGATGGCTCATGCCCGTCAAATATTGCTGCCGTTGGTGAAGTCCATAAAAAGCACGTCGTGTGCAAGTAGCCTTCTGGTACTATGGAACGCCATTGATTCTGCTCATAGGCACAATGCAGGGTTCATTATATTTTCGTAATTATGTTACAGTGACCGGTCTCGGCTAGCTCACCACCTTAACCTCCCCCCTGCCTTCTGGATACTGGGTGTCTCTCTATGTTTTGTGGGATATGACTGATAAATCCACTTTCCTCTCTAACTGCGAATCGTAACTGCGAGGACGTAACCCCCTCTATAAGAAACCTTGACGTTAACCGGTGATAATGGTCTGAGAGATCAGAGAACCTCGACCATCTCCAGGGATAACGCGGTAGTAACAAATATGCTTTGAATACGACCAGCACTGAATAGGTATTGCATCAAGCGTCAGGACATACTGCTATTGACAGGTGTACTTATCCTCGCCATCTATTATGGAGATCGTCTCCACGGTCACCATTTTCGTATTCAACTGTCAAGAATTGCCCTTGCGTGACGGCCTTCACCAGCCAGGTACATGGTGATGCACTCTGCGTCTGCCAAGGCTGGGGCTTTACTCCTTGTGCTTGACCCAGTAAGGCTTGCGCTCTCCGGGAACACGACTTTGTAGTCTTCACTTGCCTATCGGGAACCCAGCTATGTAGTGCTGAAGTAAGCGCAAGACCCGTGCAGCACCTCATGTTTACGCATCATGGTGCAAAGCTCGCTTTCGCTGGAATGCGACCAGTGGAGGTCATGCAAGGCCCAACGATCACGGTCCTGATCCGTATAACTGTCCAGTACTACACATAGAGCTCGCAGTTCCCAGGGGAGAAAATGATACACTCGGAGCTGGGAACCCGTAGATGTTGATGATGGCTTCTAAGTGACACCCATAGGTGCATCGAGGCTTGGGGATAGGGCATGTTTCAATCTAGAAACATAATCCCCGTCAATACCTACAGCACGACAACTCGAGGTCCGGTTGAACTGGACGCGGCAGCCCTCCTTTGCGGCACATGGACCGCCTATTTAGACAGGAAATGGTATGGGCCAGGGCAGTATCGTCAACGAAGATATTATGTGTGCTCGGGATCAAGTGGACAAAAGCCCCTGATCTAACCGAAACATGGAGACAGCCCTCAAGGCCATATGCTGGTATGGCGATAGTGCTTTTGCCGTACTTCATATAAAGCATAGAATTTCTGTTTATATCCCGGGTCAGGTGAAGTCATAGACCATCAAACTTTCCTTGCCCTCCTTCGACTCTTTCAGCACGATGACCATCTCATCATCGAAACCTACCCAGTTCCGCCGTTCATCCCATTGCACTGACGGCAGTTCGTCGGCATGAGTAGCTCCGGATACGTCTTCAGAAATAGTCCTTGCTGTTGGTTTGACTTCGATACTCTTTCCTTCAGTGCGGCCCTCCAGTTCCCAGACTCTGATTTCTTCGCCGCGACAGCTCACGCTAACAGCCTTGCCACGCGCTGTGATCTCAGCGTCGCTGATGCCGGAGGTGTGACCCCAGAGCCGGATGCCAGGCGAGATGGAAAGCGCCGAAGCAGTGGAGTTACAGAGGTACAAGAGCAGAGTGTTATCCGGAAGCGTGGCGAGGAGGTAGGGGTGCGTATAACACAGACTGATCGGCCCGTCGGACGATATTGCACGGGCTGTAGTGGGTGGTGAGGGGTAGGCTATTTCAGAGGGTGACGACGGGGGAGATGACATATACGACGATGCTGATCCAACGGGCATTGTGTATGCAAGTCGAGTAGTAACGTCCACAGCAGTTCTAGACAGGGCAGATGCAGCCTGTAAATGCAGGTCCTGTATGCCTAGCGACCATCCCTGGAGCGTTGAGAAGGTGTACGCGATAGACGCAATGGTGGTCCTGGCACCTGCCTTCCGAATCGAAAGGGCCAGAGGAGACCTTGAAGTATGCGACTTCAGGGATGTCAACAGATACGGTGCCTGCAGCATTGGTTCACTTTCGGCTTCTCTCCCTGTAACCTTTGACCTTGTAGACTTTGGTCCGACTGTATCTTCCGTAAGACGGCCAGATTTTGGCTCAGTCCGAATCCGCGACACGTGCTCGGCCGTATCGCTGAGACTTGATTTGGGCGGGCCATCAAAGGTATACAGAGAGATAAGGACGGACTGTGTGGCCGTGAGAAGATAAGGGTGTGAGAAAGCAATGCCGATCAGGCTTCCGTTGCTCGACTTTTCGTGGCGATACAGTCGAGTGACCCTCCTCTCTAAAATATATAGCCTCCAAACGCCAAAGCTTCCATCGCCAAAGCCGATGGCGACATCGAGGATCCTTTCCGGCGAACTCTGTTCATCTATCGCGATACTACTGGGTGATGCCGTAAAGTCCTGTTCTTCCAAACCAACATGCGCCAGCAGCTCCTTGGTTTTCAGATCCCAGGCGCGCAACCCGCTAGAAGAACCGGCCGTCACAGCGATACCCTCGGCAATTTTAACGAGCATCTTGTGAGAGGGTTCGATCTGGGACGTCATCGAGTCGCAGCCGACTCGCAGCTCTTCGACTGCGCATTTTCCCTTAGACCAGTTATGGCGGAGCTTGTATTGTCTCTTCCACGTGCGCGACTCGTCGTGCGCACGGTCGTCGCTTCGCATATCAACCCAGCCGCCTCTTCTTCCATCGGCCCAAACGGCCTTGCGTGAAGAATAATGTAGCTTCCCCTCCCTGGCGGAGCCATCACGGAAGCCGGGAATGCGGAGGGCGCGGGGTAAGACGAATCGTGAATAGTAGAGGCGCTTCCAAAGTTGAGAGTCTGCGGATAGATGGTAGAAACGACGCGACACAGAGGCTATGTTCAAGACCTCGGGAAGGTCGAGAAAAGTCAAGACGCGAAGAAGGAGTTCATCGGAGAGTGGCGACAACAGGTCGGGGGATATACGGTGTCGCCGCCTTTTTGTCGATATTGTATCTCTTGGAGGGACTTCGGAATCGGTGCGTTTCCGCTTGAAAGGAATTGCATGCATCTCCATTGCGCCGCCTTCCCCGTCGTATGTGCGAAGAAGGTCGGTCGAGGTCCCGTTGCTGGAGGAAGTGAAGTTGAATATCTCACCATTGTCCTCTGCGAGAAGGGGGCGACTTGAGTCCTCGGTGATATCGGATATAAGAATATCCGCATATGGTCTAGCCTATTTATGGCCTAAGTTGTATCGGACGGCGGGGCCGGACTAACAGCAGCAGGAAGAGTTGTTCGTGGTTTGCGTTATCGCATTCCCTAGAAAGAAACTTCAATGGAATTTATACTACTATCTGATTGGGCAATTTCTGGCGATTAGGGATCCACACCTAGAAAAGTGTTGGCGTGCTGCCACTTCACCCTTCGCTGGATAGACGTACTTCCCGTAATCAGATTGGGTCCCTTCAACTCCTAGGGGTATTCTTTGTTAGTTATCTCCACCGGGTCCACTCTAGGATTAGGTAGAATCTCATACAAATTTTGATCGGAATAAACGTGCTCCGATGGTTTTGTCAGTGCTTGCCGTTAATGCGAAGTGACGAAAGATCGATCTTGGCGGAAATGCCGATGTATATTTCATACAATTTCCTTTGGAGTCTACATTCTAGCCTCATACGGCATATTGTGGTCCAGTGGAGGTAACTAACAAAGAAGCCCCTGGGAGTTTGTTCCCCCTTCACTCTCCGAATATCTGCAGGGGTTCCTACACCCACCCATTATGCTGAGGCTTTTCTCCTTTGGGTAAGCTGGAATTATAGTATGGACTAATCAACTCTCGAGGTTGCCGCCTTTTGTGGAGGGCTGAGTAGCGTTGGTATATCAAACTCGTTATACGCGAGCTACGTAAGCCATACAATTGCCATATTGGCTATCTGTCTCAGCTCGCCGTACTGGTCGTTGTTCTGTTCTACCTGGAGTGTAAATAGAATGGTATGGCTGCCTGCTTAGCGGACTCCGCGGGCTCCGGTTTTTTACGGGGAAGGGGGATTAGACCTTGACGCCCTCGCTTACCTAACTCTCCAAATCCAGTCCGAGACAGCAATCCGAGAAGTTCAATACTATTCACGGCGAATACCTATGATATATTCAAACTCAAGAGTCTTTGGTCTTTTATGGCGGCACCAATCAGATACTAGTCAGTTTTTCCTTCTGGAGTTAACCGCCCACCTCCCCCTTTTTGGTAGATGGAGGCCGCGGCGCCCGAAGCAGACAACGGTGGGGCTCCGCTGCTTGGATCCCGGCGAGCAGTGAGTATCAACGGCGATGATGTTAGGCTGCAAGTTGAGCTAACTGAGAGCGGACAGTGCGATCAATGCCGACTCAGAAAGGTGCGCAGCGGTGCAAGGAGCCCCGCAAGCTCTTCTAGTCCTGCGAACTGAGCTGCACTGCGTAGCTATTGGTTAACTCTCTCGGGGACAATAGATCCGCTGCGACAAAGCATCTCCCTGCTCCAATTGCCGTATCACCAAGCGGGCCTGTAGCTCCACGGGAGCCGGGCAGAAGCCGAAAGAGCCTCGCCAGAGGGTTCTGATATCCAGCCAATAGTATGTGAGCCTAGCCATTTAGGTAACTCTTGTGCAAGCGGACGCCAGAAAGTACCTAACGATCCCCCTTGCGTTGTCCCAGCGAGCGGAAGATCGACCAGATAGAGGAGCGCCTCGGCGGAATCGAGCGCCTGCTACAGAGCCTTGTTATTAACCCATCCGGCCCGGGAGCAAGCCCCGCCGCCGTCACCGAGACGCGCCGATTCGCTTCCACTTTATCAACCGAGAACCTCACACCACCGAGTCGCCACGGCGGCGATGAAGATGACGACTACGACACGCCGAGCTCCGGTCTCTGTCCTGAGGAAGACACCGAGGACTTCGAGGGGAACTCGTCCCTGGCGGCGCACACGGCATTCGCTAGCGAGTTCCTGCAGAATGCTGTAGAGCAAACTTCGATCCTAGGGCAGGGCCGCAGCCCGAAGATCGACGACGCGCTTTCGGCCCTCCGGCGCATCGTTGACATGCAGCAGAGCGGCAAGACCACGCTTCCACAGGAATCACGCTGGCTCAGCCGCAAGAGCTCCGCGCGTGTGAATCTCAGGGACCTATCAATGCCGCCCATGTCGCTCGCCGTGAAAAAACTGAAGGAGACGAAGCGTACGTCTCTCCATACCACGGGTCTTTCTTTCATGATAAGCTTTCAATGTTGCCGTTTGAACCTGTGTGAATGGAAGTGAAAAGCCGATATTGTGACGGAAAGGAGAACTGACGCTTCGGCCTCCTACCAGACGGTCCAGCTGTCCCCATGCAAACCATCGTATACGCCTTAGCCGACATTGAGCGGTTCATAGATCGGTGCCGGAGGGTCTACTTCGCTACCGAGGAACCCAGCGAGGGCACTTTCATCATCGTGAATGCAGGCCTTGCCACCCTCTACTTCGAAGCCAGCGTCAATGCGACTGACCCTGCCGAGAAGGCCCAGTACGATGCCTGCCGCGCGATGTGCGTGAAGAACCTGGAGGCGGTGCTGGCACAGCTGAACCTCATGATGCCTTCATCGATAGAGAACATCGAGGCTTTACTGATGAGTGTAAGTAAACGATTGCACACTCCCAATCGTTCGAAGGAATCAGAGGACGAGCACTTTTGGATAGAGTAGTATGATACCGACCGTGCTCGTGACTGACAGAAGCAACGAAAAACAGGCAAGCTTCGCCCTCGAGCTCTCGCGCCCCTCGCTGGCCTGGGTGCTGTCGTCGCGCGCCGTGCACATGTGCCGGTCGCTGGGGCTGCACCAGGCGGCCTCAACCAAAGACGACAGCCCGGACGAGCAGATGCATAAGCGGCTGATGTTTTGGTGCGCGTACATGCTGGACAAGGGGCTGTCGCTGCGGATGGGGCGGGCCTCGGTCTTGCAGGACTACGACATCTCGCAGCCGCCCGTCATCGAGCGCGCATACGCGCCGTACCCGGCCCCGGAGATTTTGAATATGTGGGTTACGCACGCGCGCTGCCAGGGCCGCCTGTACGAGCGTCTGTACAGCCCCGCCGCCCTGCAGCAGGATGTCCGCGTCCGCGTCGAGCAGGTCAACGCGCTGGCCGCCGATTTCAAACGCCTGCTCGCTGAGACACAGGACATCCTGGCCCGCCTCGAGGAGAAGCTGTCCACCTTGTTGTCGCAGCAGCGGCGAAGCGAGATGCAGCTCTACTTCTGGATCCTCAAGTCGGACGTGGTCTCGTACCTCTCGTCTCTGACGCTCGCGTACCGCGCCCTCCCGCCCATGGGCCAGCGCTCGCGCACCTTCGCCGACGAGTGTATCGATGCCGCGCGGGCAGCGATGCGAAGCCATCAGGAGACCATGGACATGTATGACGACAAGGCGCTGAAAGTCGGACACCTGCATTGGTGAGTTTGCATTGGTCGGCTACCTAGCGTGATTCTCTATTTACTAACAGCAGCTACATGAAGGGCCATCATCCACGCCCCGTTCATCCCTTTCATCGTCATATTCTGCCTCGTCATCGAAACTAGCGACGTGGAGGACCTGCAGCGCCTAGCGGATTTCGTGAAGTCGCTTGAGGGGACCAAGGATATCTCGGCGTCTGTGGGCAAGCTGCACCATCTCTGTCAGGTGCTCTACAGCGTGGCGCTTCTGTACGTTGAGGCGAAGGGGCAGCAGCCGGCCGACCAGGATATGGTGCCCGTCGGCAACGAGTTCGACATGTATCTGAGCCAGCTGGGCTTCATGCCCACCGACCAGACCATGACGAACGCCGACCTCGGAGCCGATGACCAGACGAGATCCATGGCACAGACGACGCAACTGGGCGATTGGTTTTCCGGTAACAATTACATGTTGGGCTTGGTAGAGGAGGACTTGTCGGCAATCAATAGCTTTGGATCCCCATTATGAAAGGCAGCAAATACGGGGAAATCAGCATCATCAACGATAATTCCTAGCATCGACCACGTCTTCCGGGGAATATATACCGTTTAAAGCTATGTATAACTGGCTATTAAGAAGCCTTGAATATCTTGCTAGTTCGCGGCGCAGCTACTGAACATCTAGCTCTTTTATATCGGGTCTTGTGCACAATAGCTATACATCTCATCTGTGTCTGTCTGGAGTAGCATTAGGCTTATGGGGGAGCCTTTCCTAGCCTCTCGGCCTCTAGCTCGCGCTCGGCCTGTCTGTAGTATTTGGCGGTATCGACACCGTGTTGATTGTGGTTAACAAAGTTGAACCACGGCAGGACTGCAGTGAAAAGGGCCGAATATCTGGATTGCCGGGCAGCGACACCTTGCATGTGAGGTGTCAACCGGCTCTCGCCGTAGAGGGGCTCGCCAGCCTTAACCTTAGCGACCATCTCCTTCATATCCATCTCGACCTCGCGGGCGTTTTCCGTCATGCCGTAGAACCGCACTAACCGTCATCGTTAGCATCAACGAACGCGGCCGTTCCCGCAAGAACCGCATCGCGTTGCAGGGTGGACGTACAGCTTGACCGTTCGTAGAAGTATAGGAAACCGCCAATCAATCCGATAGCACCACCCAGGCGCATAGCCTTTGCGAAGCCCCCCCTTCCGACCTGCGACGGGGCGAACTTCTCCATGGTCCATAATAGACCCGGACCCGCCGCTGCGGCTACTGCTCCGTGGACATAGTCTGATGGCCGTGCATACCCAATGACTCTCTTGAAGTGCCTACAGGTGAAAGCCTACATCAGCGACCCTTTCCATGGTAATATCCACTGAAGGACATGTTCTGCACCCAACGACAAGGAAGAAGGAGACGTACGGGTCGTTGTCGATGAGCTACACGAATAGATAGGTCAGCTAATATCTGCGGGCCATATTCGGCAGGAATTCATCGTACTGGATACTCGGTCTTGATGACCTTGCTAGGCGTATATGTGGGTTGTTGCGCCTGGTTTGTCGCCATGATCGCTGCGAATGCAATTGGGGTTGCCCTCCAGCCTTTGATCGAAGCTCATGAAGTCGATTGATGTCAAGTTACGATGCTGAAGCTAGAAACGGGGCATTTGCGGTTCTGAACGTTAGGTAAGCGGAATAAGCTCGGCTGTCCGAGCTATGACCATTTGCCAACATTTTATGTACGTACATAGGTATTCCCAAGCGCGATCCTGCCAAGCCACTTAAACTTTATCAAGGTTCCTTAGACGCGTTCCCGCTATCAAGACGCGTCTCCTGATACACCATATCACGAGGTTAAAGAGAGAGTTGAGCGCTTTCTCTCCAGTGCAGTTATTGCTAATCGAATTTTCTTGACAATATGGCATCACGCGCAGCAGGTAGCCGGTCATCGCCACAACGACCACCACCCGCAAGTAACGACATTGATGACTATGATGTCGACGACGACATTTTCGCAGAGTATGGGAGTGACGAGTCTGCTCAGAAGAATGGGCAGTCTAAGAAACGAAAGGACGCTGCCAGTCTTGGAATCGACGAGGAGGTTGCAGTCGCGAAGAAGATGCGAGCACCTATGGTCAAACTGGACGAAAATAGGTATGCACTCACTTCCCCCCTGTCCCTCCCCTGGATATCTATACTAATTATTCCAATGTAGGCTACTATCCGAAAAGGGCATCCCAAAGTTGAGACGCAAGGCGCGTGATTTGAAGTTCAAAGGAAAAGACCACGAGGTAAGTGCGTCTCAACGAACAACGCTTTTACAATTGCTGACGTCTAGTAGTTCTCAGATGCTGCACGGCTTCTCTCGTTCTACCAATTGTGGCTGGACGACTTGTTTCCTAAAGCAAAGTTTCTAGATGCCTTGGTTATGGTAGAGAAGGCCGGCCACAAGAAACACATGCAGATGAAGCGCATGGAGTGGATTAATGAAGGGAAGCCGAAGCCACATACAGACCAGGATGATGAAGACATGTTCGGCGAGTCGAACCAGCCCGAGGAGCGCGAGACATCCAGGTTCCCTGCAAGAGTGGCACCCATCTTCCAAAACCGAGCAAGTCAAAGGCCTAAGACGCCTACCAGGGACGACCCCTTTGGAGATGAGGACATCTACGATGCTACCCCTAGAGCACCTAGAATAACGGGGCCCGCAGGTGGTCCAAATACTGGAAAGAGTGTTCAACCTGGCGAAATGCCCGATGATGATGATTTGGACGCACTTATGGCTGAGGAAGAAGCTCAGCGGACAGCGCCCACGAACTCCATATTCGGCAGTGGCACGGTGTCTCGGCCCCGTGATCAGGTCGACCAAGACGATTTAGACGCCCTTATGGCTGAAGCTGAAGCAGAGGCCAACCCATCTAAGCAAAACGACGGTGCTGCGCCCAAGCCGAAGCCCTCTGTGGCGGCAGGCGAGGACGATGACCTGGATGCTCTCATGGCAGAGGCAGAGGCTTCCTCGAGGAACCCACAACAACGGGATCTGGCCGAAGGAGCGATGCCACTTTCCCAGGAAGAGCAGAGCTCCAATGGTCACGTAGCTGGTGAGGACGAAGAAGAAGCGATGGCGGAGATGGACGGATTATGGTGAGACGCGAACTATGAGATATCATGACATATATGGGAGGCGTTGAGGGCGTTCTTCCGGGCAGGAGCATATCGCATGCTATAAGGATAGCGGATTCATTATTCTACCTTCTCATTGGTTGCGGGTTCATGACTATAAGAAGGACTGGGCCTTCCATAGTTAGAGACGAGCTTATCATGGCTTGAATCTCTCATTGCGGGCTCTCCGGGGCAAGTACACTCCAGATGAACGTGTTCGCACACCACGAGTTTGGACTCTACCTATTCATGCTCCAAAAGACAGTTTTGGTTCCCTGCGTTGCTCATCTGTGTGTGGTCCCCCCCGCATGTTCAATTTTACCTTTTCCAAATTGGTGCGTAACTCAAGCATAAAGCCCAGCATGGGTTATTTCGTGTTACCTCTCGCAGCCATGAAAACTGGTGGCCATGCCGACTTGGCATGTTGAGTGACTTGCAAATGATAACAAAAGAAAACGTAAAAGAAAAACACTGTGACCGCAGTAGGAATCGAAGCCGCTCTCCCACCAGGGGAAAGAATATAGCAGATATAGCGGGATGTCTGTGAGAGTGCAGCCATTCACGGAGCTGGATATACGGTTGTCTCGATGCACCGCTCCATCTAGACAGTCTCTAATGGACTTAAGGTTAGAATCCAGCAAGGGAGCCTAGGAAGTGGAGGGGAGTTCGGTTCCATGACTGGTACCTGTTTGACTGAAATCAACAGCGGAATTCATCGATAGTATGAGCGAGGGGCTATCAGGAAAACCATGCAAGAGAATCATATATGTCGAGGTAGTCCAACTGATAAGGCATAGTCCTCCATCCCCGGATCTTCTCCCTTCTTCTGTTGACGGACGAGCAACGGATACGCCATAATACCTGTCCTGTTATTCAATGCAAATGCAAAGCACTTGCCTTGGTAGATACGGCTGACTGGAAGAAATCATCGACCCTCTTATAAGATGGAAAGTGCCGAAAGGAAGCCACGGGTCGCTGTTTGGAGATTTCCAACTGCTATCAGTGCCTTTCCTATACAGCACCCCAAAAACAAGCGTCTGGCGACCACTTTACTTTACCATTCGATGCAGAATTAACAGGGTTATGAATAACAAAGCCCTTCGGTGCGAATAGGCACGTACCTATTTGATATAGGTGCAAGTACCCCACTAAGTAAGTACGTAGTTATGGTGGGGAATCCCTGTCGTCCTGTTCAGGAATGTCTGTAGTGCTCCTCCCCCCACTACCACCACCAACATTCCACTACAAGTCGTTTATTCTCCTCGTCCAATTTCAATGACGGCATAAACACTTAACTATGCCACTCCCCAGCCTAAGGTGAACCCGAAAATCGCGAAGCAGAACGCAGGGAGGTGTCGCCGCCGTGGTGTAGAGGAACGGCCACCTGCCGCTAGCTAACATGGCGGATGCGGATCTTGTTTCGTCCTTGCAAAAGCTTCAGCTCGCAAACGAGCAAGCTGGCGCAGATTTCAACATCGACGACATTCTCTTCCAGCAGGGTCCACGCAAGAGAGTGAAGCAGAATCCTACCGAACTGAAAGCAGAACTCGAACGAAAGTTCCTGACGCCATCCCACAAGTTCTCGAACGAATGGCTCAACCGCCTTCAGCAACGATGGGACTGCCCTGCCGACTTGACCGAACTCTTTCGCATCGCCCCGACCCAGACTCGCACAGTCACTCGCTTCCAGAGACATGGATTGGAGGGTAGAGTCACAGGTTACAAGAATGTCACAATCCCGGCAAACAGCGTTACCGCCAAGAACTCGACGTCACTCATGAGAAAGCCTGCTGGTCGCGCCGACTTCGTCCGAGGAGCTGCCGGCTTCTTTCCATTCGCGCCTGGCGGTCTGGAAGGCGTTGAGGCCACTGCTGCCATGGAAGACCAGATGCTAAGAACTGCTGGTGCTGGCATTGACGGAACGACGAATAAGCTTCAACGTGTCATTAAGCTTGGTAATGAAGGCGGACTTCTCGAGGTGGCACCAGGCTTGCAGAGAGGCATCGACTTCTCCAAGAAGAAGTCTAAGATCGATGAGAAGCAAGCCAAGGCTATCGAAGCAGAACTCGACCAAGAACCCGAACAAGGCCCGGAATCAGAGCATGTCGATGGCCAACCAGCCGCCGACGGCATCGAAGAGGAGGCCGACCAGGAAGAAGCCGAAGATATCGATGCCCTGTTACCTATCGAGTTTCCTGCCTTGGAACCTCATGGTAAGCTCGCGGCGTCTAGCGCCATGAAGGCCGGCAAAGAGTGGGCACATATGGTCGACATAAAGAAGGACATCACCAATTTCCGAGAGCTTGTTCCGGACATGGCACGAGAATGGCCCTTCGAGCTCGATACCTTCCAGAAGGAAGCCATCTACCACCTCGAGGGTGGCGATTCCGTTTTCGTTGCTGCTCACACCTCGGCTGGAAAGACCGTTGTGGCCGAGTATGCCATTGCCTTGGCTGCGAGACACATGACCAAGGCTATATATACATCACCCATCAAGGCTTTGAGTAATCAGAAGTTCAGAGACTTCCGCCAACAGTTTGACGAAGTGGGGATCCTCACCGGCGACGTCCAGATTAACCCTGAAGCGAGCTGCTTGATCATGACCACCGAGATTCTGAGGAGCATGCTTTACAGGGGAGCAGATCTGATACGTGATGTCGAATTCGTCATATTTGACGAGGTCCATTATGTTAACGACTTTGAGCGCGGCGTCGTCTGGGAGGAGGTCATAATTATGCTGCCCGAGCACGTGTCTCTGATACTACTCTCTGCAACGGTTCCGAATACATACGAGTTCGCTTCTTGGGTTGGTAGAACCAAGCAGAAGGATATCTACGTCATTTCGACACCAAAGCGACCCGTCCCCCTCGAACATTATTTGTGGGCTGGGAAAGACATTTACAAGATCGTCGACAGCCAGAAGAGATTTCTGGAGAAGGGATGGAAAGAGGCCGACCAAGCATTGCGTGGCAAAGACAAGGCGCTTCCTGCGCCTGCCGCTCGAGGTGGCACAAACCAGCGTGGCAACCATCGTGCAGGTTCCCAGCGCGGTGGCCAACAACAACGCGGCGGACGGGGCGGCAATCAGCGTGGCAGGGGTGGCCCGCCTAGAGCCAGCCATGCCCCTGGCCACATGGGCCGGGCTGGTCGTCCTGGCGGCTTTGTATCCGTGAACCAGGACAAGAACCTCTGGGTGCATCTTGTGCACTTCCTCAAGAAGTCAAACCTGCTTCCTGCTTGTATCTTTGTCTTCTCCAAGAAGCGGTGCGAGGAGAATGCAGACGCGCTTAGCAACCAGGATTTCTGTACTGCCCAGGAGAAAAGCCATATCCACATGATTATCGAGAGATCGGTTGCACGCTTACGCCCTGAGGATCGCTCCCTACCGCAGATCATCCGTCTACGCGACCTGCTGCGCAGAGGTATCGCTGTACATCATGGCGGCTTGCTACCTATTGTCAAAGAGATTGTCGAGATCTTGTTCGCTCAGACTCTAGTGAAAGTGCTCTTCGCAACAGAAACCTTTGCGATGGGTCTCAACCTGCCTACAAGAACAGTTGTCTTTTCGGGTTACAGGAAGCATGATGGCCATTCTTTCCGTAACTTATTGCCAGGGGAATACACCCAGATGGCTGGCAGAGCTGGTCGTCGTGGTCTCGACACTGTTGGGTCCGTCATAATTGTGCCTCCTGGGGGCATCGACGAAGCGCCTCCTGTCGCAGATCTCCAGAAGATGATACTTGACCCGCCTAGTAAACTCAGGTCCCAGTTCAGATTGACTTACAACATGATCCTGAATCTGTTGAGGGTCGAGGCATTGAAGATCGAGGAGATGATTAAGCGCAGTTTCTCTGAGCATGCCACACAGCAATTATTACCCGAGCATGAGAAGGCCGTCAAGCTTTCGGAAGCTGACTTGGCCAAGGTCAAACGCGAACCTTGCGACATCTGCGACCCGACCTTAGATGATTGTCACCAAGCATCCATGAACTACAAGCAATTGACACAAGAGCTTCACAAGGGCTTGCTGACAATTCCTATCGGGAGGAAGATGTTCACGCAGCAACGACTCATTGTTTGGAATAAGGATGGCGTGCGAACCCCTGGCATCCTCCTCTCCGAAGGCGTCAGCACGAAGACACTAGCTGGCCAGCCAACGGTCCATGTATTTGAAATCAAAACCGGGCGTGAGACTCGGGACACTACTGACATCCTCCCTTTTATCCCCGGGTTACGAAACCTGTTTACACCTCTACCTCGGACGAAGAGGCAAGTAACGGCAAAGACCCTGCATGTACCCTTAAGCGACGTAGAGTGCCTCACGGGAAGTATTGTGGCGGGAGTCGTGCCGGAGTATTTCCAGAAAGGTGATGCTCACCAAAATGCGAAAGAGCGCATGTTGGATATCTGCACAACTTGGGACTCCGGAGTATGGAACGAAATGGACTTTAGTAAGATTAAGAGCTTGCCTCTGCAAGAGATCATTGGTAAGCGAAAGGAGGAGGCGCAAGTAATTCAAGCTACGGCCACTACACCCTGCCCGAATTTCCTGAAGCATGTGGGTTTCCTTCTTCGCTTTGGGTGGTCAATTCACTCACTGTTTCGTAGTTCGCTATGTGCCACGACCAATGGCTCATCAAGGAGCACATTTCGTCCCTCCGGCAAGCGCTCTCCGACCAGAACTTACAGCTCCTTCCGGACTATGAGCAGCGCATAGAGGTACTAAAAGACCTCTCCTTCATCGATGCAGAGACACGTATTCAACTCAAAGGTAAAGTGGCTTGCGAGATCCACTCGGCAGATGAACTGGTCCTCACGGAACTAATTCTCGACAACGTGCTGGCCGAGTATGAACCGGCCGAGATCGCTGCCCTGCTCTCGGCCTTCGTTTTCCAGGAGAAGACGGAATCTGTGCCGAACCTGACCGGCAATCTGGAACGCGGCATGAAAACCATCATCGATATCAGCGAGAAGGTCAACACCGTGCAGACGGAGCGCCAGGTCATCCAGAGCTCCGAGGACAGCAACGATTTCGTCTCGCGTCCACGTTTCGGGCTCATGGAGGTGGTCTACGAGTGGGCCCGTGGCATGAGCTTCAAGAACATCACGGACCTGACGGACGTGTTGGAAGGCACCATCGTGCGGACGATCACGCGGCTCGACGAGACGTGCCGTGAGGTCAAGAACGCTGCCAGGATCATCGGTGATCCCGAGCTGTATCAGAAGATGCAGACGGCCCAGGAGATGATCAAGCGGGACATCACTGCCGTGGCGAGCTTATATATGTAGAGACGTATTTTGACGGCGTTATTTCTGATGGCGACGTCTCCGTGAATTCTGGCAATCGGTCAGGGTATATAGTGTAGAAGCTGAGATTCTCGAAGCTTGCTGAGATGGCATGTGGAAAAGTTACGGTATAAAGGATACGAGATACGATAGTGACATGTCTAAGCCAATTGGCGTATGAGTTGGCTGATATCTGACTATATTCTTCCATATAGCGCAGAGTTTATGAGTGACTTGATATGCGGCGAGCTTCTGCAAAATAGGGATAAGACTTAAAGTCCAGTCACAGCGAAGATTCAGAGCCCTAATATTGAGGGATGTACGCCGGTCATGAAACAAATGTAGCAGTCAACTGATGCATGGGTAATTCGAGGTCACTGTGGGAAGAACGTAGATGGCCGTTGAGAATAAGCGTACTTGGTACCAGATATTTCCAAAGTGATATCTTCATGCAAACAGCTGTGGATATGAAGGAGGGCTTGCGATAGGTAATGGATCTAGAATACCCAGCACCATTAATTCAGGAGACTTGCTTCCTTCCATATTAATTCCGGGGTCACAAGTTCTATCGTGGCTATAAGGTGGGCTCTCGGCAACAAGCTCTTTCGCGCTCCTGAAGTAACGACCCCATATATGGCAGTGTTCACCAATCGATCACCGCTTCGAGGTGGGAGCTGACGCATAGAGAGCAAGTCCGCAAAACGTAGAACGACGGTATTGCACAATTATCCAAGATGCCAGTTGTGACATGGACAATGCACGGGTCCAAAGTGAGCGATGCAACCTCCATAGAAACCGAAACGCCTACAAACTCCTATAACCGTCTCCTAACAAAAAGCCCCGGACCCATATATCATGCAGCATCCTGTGGCTCTCGCGGTTTATCGTCATGACTGACCGAGTCGCGCTGCTGGTAAGCCTCCCCGTCCTCTACTTTGTGTCCGTCGCTGTTGTCGCCGCCATCGCCATCACTAGCCTTCTAAGCCCTCAGAGCTCTCAGCCGCTGCTGTAGCGCATCCTCTTCTTCGGCAGTCGGTTCGTTCGTTTGGGCATGCACGGGCTCGGCCTTGCTCGGCTGCGCGGCGTTCAGTTCGGTATTCAGCTGGACGCCGGCATCATCGGCGAGTTTGCCGAGTAGCTCGTGGACGGCGTCGTCGGAGACCTGCTGCGAGGTCGTCTGCGCGATGGCGTCCTGGTAGATGTTGTTGTTCATAGCGTATTCCTCGTTCTGCTGCTTGAACTGCTCGAGGGTCAAGAGAGTCTAAATCGTTCCTTATGTCAGAGCACAGAGGTCCCGAAAGCATAGTCGAGCAGTTAGGCTATGACATACCCTCTCGGGATTAGTATTTTTCTGGGCGGCATTCATGACCTTGGATGACTGGCCCATCATGTGTGTCATGCGGTTCATGCTGTTGTTGGCCTGGATCTGGGCGACGCTGAGCTCGGCCATGTCGGCCATCTGGTCCATCTGTTGGGCGAGGGCCTGCTTGGAGAGCAGCATCTTGGCCTTCTGGTACGCCTTGACTGTGTCCCCCTTCTTTAGCAGGTCCTGGATCTGTTTCTTGAGTAAGGGATCTTGTTTGGCGGCCTTCTGGGCCTCGCGCCTGGCTTGCTTTGCTTGGAACTAGACGTAGATGAAGGTTAGAAGGATTGGCGATGAGAGCGACCAAGATATCGCGGCGCAGAAGGAGAGACGTACGCGAGCCTGGAACTCGACCTGCATGTCGCGAGCGAGTTGTCGGTTCGACATGTTGGGCGGTCTGTAGGCTGCAGCGTTTTACTGGTGGAGGTAGATAGGCTGGATAGCGGAGTCGGAAGCAGCTTCGTCTGTCGGACCTGACTCAGGGGGTTTGGCGGTTCTTGAGTTATTATCTTAGTGATGGCAGATTATATGAGAAGTCGAGTCGCTGGGCTGGAGAAGGCGCGGAAGTTGGTCGATTCGTAGGAGTTGCGAGTGATTCGGCGCAAATGGGCCTTTGGCGGGGCCGTACTTCTCACGCCGAGCCGCCGCCACTTGAATGACGCACCTTGCCTAAGAGCACTATCCCGCATTCAAGCCACAGTTTCCCAATGCAAAGCGCCACACAAACACAAACATACACAGAGAGACTAGCCCAGACTAGCACTAGTATCAACTCCTGGCTGGGACAAGCCACATTCTCCCGTTGAAGTTGGGCTGATGCTCAAGGGGGTCGAGTCACAATGGCTCCAAGTCCCGACGTCAGTCTGAATGATACAAACGCAATGGGATGGAAATTTTTTTGAATGGTCATTGCAACGAGTAGTCTTTTGCTCTTAGTACTATATGCGTCCTTCATGCTGTGGATTAGAAATAACAAGCTCGAGACAATACGCCCCCTTTCCATTTCAAGCCGAAGCCCTGTCCATAGACACTTGTGAAGGCACTTGTGACCAAGGAATATGACGATGCAGGAAGGGTCATTTCGGCTCCTAGCACAAGGCGAACTTTAGAGCTACTTGAGGACATGCTGCTGATATATCTAGCATCGTTATCTTATCCGTACCTAGACAAGTTGTGACTGCTCCCCTGACATCCGACAAGTCCATTGCCGTGCTGTGACTGGGAAGTCAGAAAGCAAGTTGCACCTGTACAACCCCGGGACAAACCTGTTACAGATCACAACCAGTCACATATGGGTCCATAATGCCATCGGAGATCATCGTCGGCCGCCAATCGATGGTTATCACTTGGATCTCTTAGCGTTATGGAGGGGATTCGATCCGCAGTTGGAGCTCTTGGGATGGCGGGTAAGTGAGGATATTGATGGCCTTTCCCGGCGAGAATTAAGGATTTTAACCCCTATTTAGCTCACAAGCCACGCAGTATGGGATATATAACAATCATACAATCATACCGCATAGAGATGGTAGGCTATTTGGCGAGATTAGACTAACTGGCGGGCCTTGCAAGGCGCGTGGAAAGTCGAGATAGCAAACACTCTGCTGACAGCTGCATTTAGGGTAGAGATGTGAGAGCACGTCCCCGAAAGCTTCATATCCCCATCGCTTCTAGTCGCAACGGTAATGCTTACTCACCGAGTCCACTGGTGATAAGGTGCGAGACGACCTGTGCTAAGGTGCGGGAAGTGGAGAACCAAACTAATCCTTCGTATTTTGGTGCTGATAGCACGAACGACTGCTGTCTCTTGTCCCCACGAGGTTCAAGGGCATCTCGTACGAATATGGCAGATCAAGATACCCACTACAGCAAAAGGTACTATGTAGTAGACCAGCATCTTTCCAGAGCAAGGGTTAGCCCAGAAAAGGTTATCAATATACTCTGGAATGTTGAGTCCGGAGGTGCGATTGAACCTCCATATTCAGATGGGAGCTATCCCCTAAAGCGGCAACCTTAATTGAAAGGGAGGACCGACCCCCCACCGGCATTTGGTCTGGGGTACATACTTTTTACCCAAGGAAGAAATGTCTTGGGTTAGATGAACCCGGACCTTGTAGCGGGGTTTCATAACTCGGCGAGCGGATGCTAGTCACAGTCTTCATTTATCATTATTGATTGCTCTATACGCTTCAAGGACCGACGGGGACGATGCCCTCTCGGGCCGGACCCCTTCGTGCGCCTTTCTGGAGGCAAATGCGCGAATCAGAGTTGCGGAGGAATGATTGCGGATGTAACCTCTCGTCCTTGTCAACTTACGGTTTGAGAATCGCGGACTGCCGCGCCAGGTCGAAAAGGGAAGGTTGTCCAGGACGTGCCCGTTTTACCTAACCTGCGAACCTAATATTTCACACAAAACCTTCCAAAATACGTCCCCTTGGTTCCATGTTGAATGAAGGATTATCGAATGGCGAGTGATTATAGCTGCATACTCGGCGGCTCTGTTTTCTTATCAGCTCCGTAATCTGTCATACACGCGACACTAGTGAAATTCGTGGATCACTGGGAATATGACGATGGATACGACCTTTGAAGCCGCGGTATCTCCCTGTTTGCACTCGACATACCCAAGATTTCAAAGATAGCATACCGGTTGCACCATCACATTGTACGATGCCGAGAAGCATTTATAAGCGAAAGGGCTTATTAGGGTTATCTTATTGCGGGGTGGGAGCAAGGTCCCGATTCGCTCCGTGCCATGTGCTCCAGATCGGGATACTCCGCACCGTTAATGGTCCTATAATGCCGGACCAATGTGAGGTGCCCATAATGGCGGTGTAATAAATACCAAGTGATCACCGTTTCGGCTTGGGTTCCAAAGGGTCTTCTCGTCACTGCGGGTATTATTGATCTGCCTTTGTTAATGCGGTTAGGAAGGAACGGTAGAAGATGATCTTAGATCTTGGAAGTGTGTGCTCATGGGCACCCTGGCCATACCTACCGTGGGACTGACGAGGTTCGTCCAGCGAACTGTGAATCCAGATCCGGTCTGCCGATTTAATTGTTCTAATTATTCGTAGTAGATAATGACTGAGGGTCAGGCTACATTAGCGTCGCTGTTGGTAGCAGGAAGATCCATAGTGCATCGGACAACATGTATAACCTTCTGCTGCGTGAGCTTTAAGGCGTATGACGGTATTCTTGGATAATCCTCATATAGGAATGGGTAGGAATAACAAGAGAAGGCGGACATACAATCTAGTCGGAGTGCCAGTGATTGACTGATTGCTTCGCCGGATTGCTTTTAAGCGAGTAGCCTCGGGGGCTCGATGCAGCACCACGACTCGACTAACTTCGGCAATGGTATATTGCATTTGTAGCATGTTCATTCGGGATCTAGACACTGTATTTGAATCTTGAGTGAATGGATAGCGACACTACAGGCCTAGTGCATTGTATCCGAATTGGGACCTTGGACCACTTTACCTAGCCTACCGGAAGACAGTAATCATCGCCCCCTTTCGGTTAGGTAAGGCGAAAGTCGAAGAAGAGAGAATCCCTAGTAGATCTATGACTGCCGATTCGAAGCAAAAATGATCGTGACAGCCCTGGTGGCGATGATAGGAACAGAAGGCAAATATGCCATATCCACCCATTGCCCGCTTTATCCTCCCCGATCCAACCGGATACCCGTGGGGCGGGCCTAGATTACACTTGTGGGTGTAGCCTTACGATGAAAAGGTCGCTGTGGTACGTAGCCATAATGCGGCGGGCGGCTGAGTGAGCCGACTCGCACGCCATCAGGCCACAGGCTACGAGGGTATCGTGTTGGACAATTGTGGCTTTTAGGTGTGGTGCTAATAATAAGTTTTTGGCTTTTAACCTGAAGGGAGCCACGCTGCCACGCTGAATCGGATGGAGAAGTAGCGGCCGATGGAGTCATCCTCCCACTTCCTCCTGTTCGTACAATGACGACCCAGTGGAGCCCATACGTTTCGGCTCCGTGTTAGTCGTATTCTCTTTACTCCGTAAATGCAGTTGGCAAAAATGCGAATGTCATAAACAATATCGTAGAGCAGAGCATCGGTCGTAGGGATCCCGTGGTCGAGATTGTATTAATTGCAGGATTGCAAACATTGGCAAGTTAAAGTTTGGGTGTCTCGGGGCGTCGTTCTCCTACACTCCTTTTGGGCACAGGAATTCGCTGACTATGTCCAGCCCAGGTCGTGTACTAGATTCGTACCAACATTGCATTAGGTACTGCGCGAGCTCAAGGTGCGTACTTCGTAAGAGGCACAATCCACGAATCGAGTCGATTGATTACAGCAGCCACGTCGCTTGGCTGGGCCCCTGAAGTATGTATGAACTGGCTTACAGTAGTAGGTGCACACTAAGCTTAGTATAGTCCGTAGCCCTGCCGTAGGTGCCGTTCAAAGGAGTTCAAAGCTGCGGCTTGGTGGACTGATGCAGCGGCGTGGTACTTCGTACATACAGGAACTCCACAACTATTGGTTTCCGAACACCCAGAACCTCCCTAGCCTGCCGTCCCTGGCATTCCTTCCGAATCCATCTGTCGCATCTTCCCCGTACACGCCGCATAACCCCTTGTCGCTATCTGTCTCGGGGGCCCACAAAATTCCAATTTATTTCCCCACCCATTTCGGACTCTTGCTGCCTCAGGCCAAAAGCTCAGCCCCCTGGCACATACGTGGCCTTAACATAAAGAGAGCCTCTTGCTCCCCCATATTCAGGTTATCTGGCCTTCTGAGGTGCCAGCTTTCAGGGAAGTCGAGCAGCACACAGAGACAAAGCAAAGGCCACCTCCTTTTATTAAGAGTTCTAAGAACTCAGTTAAGGACACTTGTCCTCAACTCTATCAACCAACGCTTCCCATCGCCCGACCAGTAGTCCGCCTTGCCTATTGACTCATTCGAGCATAGCGAGCCTTGACTCGATGCCCCATTAAGGCAATGCATTAACAAAGGTGGAAGCCTATAGCTGATATCTGGTTTTGAGGAATTAGGACGGCGCCTCATAACTACAGCACAACCTCCATCACAATCGTTCATTGTCATATCTCGTCAATTCCATTTCATCATCGTCTACTCTAAAATCACCCATACACATATACATCACAAGTCCTCCTAAGATACCATAGTAGTTCAGTCAAGCCAGGGCGAGATGGCCTCCGAAAGCAGCCAGGTGTCCCCCATGACTACTCCCTCAGTCAAGTTCGAGACGTCGCCTGCAGAATCTTTCCTGTCCACACCCGGCGAAATATACCCATCTCTTTTTGATACGTCCGCTACAATAAATCCGGTAGAGAGTGTCATGACTCCCCCGGCCTCAACGGACCTTGTCTCGACCCCGGCGGTCCCGGCCTCAACTCCAGCCGCAACCCCAACGCCAGATCCCACTGCGCCAACCACTTCTGAAACCACGGAGAAGAAGCCGGTCAAGAAGAGGAAGTCGTGGGGCCAAGTCCTCCCTGAGCCAAAGACCAACCTGCCTCCGAGGTAAGATGCACACGCTTGGCCCACTACGCCGGATAGCGTCATGCTAACTGACTCGCTAGAAAACGGGCTAAGACGGAAGATGAGAAGGAACAGAGACGAGTGGAGCGAGTCCTTCGCAATCGTCGGGCCGCTCAGTCTTCTCGGGAGCGCAAGCGACAAGAAGTCGAGGCCCTCGAGCAGCGATGTAAGCAACTCGAGGCCGCCCTTATTAGCCGGGAGAACACGGTGAACATGTTGATGGAGGAAATGAAGAAGCTCCGACGGAATTCACGTGCCAGTTCGCCGGCCTCGTCGGCGTTCGAGAGTTTCCATCCCTCTCCCCTTACTCTGTCTCAACCCTTGTTCCCGTCTTCAACCGACGAGCCAATTCATGGTGGCTCTGGTGCGATGGATGACTTCATCCTCATGCCGGAGTCTAACAACGGCACCCTTGACCCAGCATCCCTCTCCCCTGAACTCAACCCCGTCGCCGATAACATTGAGCACAATAGCTCGTCATCGACGGCCGCAACCAGCGTGGCCCCAACTACCGCGGCGACTTCTTCCGACGTGACACAACATCCAGCAGCGGTGTTGTGCGACCTGCAGTGTCAGTCGGTGGAAGTTCCACGGTCGTGGGTGGTCTCGCGTCAAGCGTTGCAGCCGACGTCCTCTCTCTTTCTGCAGCTCCAAGCGCTGTTGACCGCCTACTCGGTGATGCTCTCGTCCTGCCTGCATCCTTTGACCTTGATAGCTGGGGCGTTGAAAACCAACTTAGCCCTTCTGCCGACCCCGTCAATTTTGAGTACGATCATCTGGCTAGTGACTCTTCCCCCCAATTTCAGGAGTTCGACTTCGAGCAATTCCTCAGCAGTGACGACAGCGGCGCTGCGCCAGGCGCGACAGCGGCCAACAGCTCGGTCGCCCAAGAACCCGAATCCACATTCAGCCTTTTCGACTCTGAGAATCAAGTCTCTTCAGAAACTTTTAACCAGCAGCCCCATCCTGGCGCGTCCCTTAATGGATGCGACGATGGGGTTATTGCGGTTGGTGTCTGAAGGGCGTGATGACCGGATCGAGGGGCTGGCATGTGGATCCCCGGGTATCAAGGGAGATCGTAGCCGTGGCCTGCTAACGTGGCCGGACGGCACCAGCTTACCGTCGCGAGAGTTATTGCTCACGCTCCTGTGGGCAATACGGATCGAAGAACGAAAAATACTATCAAAGGAGAAGAAGAACTCCTCTTCGCCAGTTTCTCGATCCGGATCAAGCGTCCTTCAAGAGGGAACACATCCCCATAATTATGTACTATCATTGACTAGGAAAAGGCAAGGAGACGCAACCAGTATTACGTCCGGTACAAAACGTTTCAGGTTCGGGGTATAGGCGAACAATGAGCATTAGCCGGCGTCAGGTGGGGATTGCTTTGGGTGTCAGGGCCCTAACGGGATCAAACATAAGTGTATTTGTGTGCGTTCATGAAGGGGCAATGCCAAGTCGACCAAATGTCGATATGTTCTCCACAGAATCTTCTTCATTTGTATTGATGTGACGAACATGCGTATGCCATCTTCGTAGAAAAAGGTTACCGGGCATCGTAACGTTAACAATGTTTGCGTGCGACTAGGCAGTTTAGTTAGCTCTCTTAACTGATCCGGTACGCCCTTCTACTCAGGTTTAGGTGTTGAGGATTTGCCAGCAAGTTTGCTCCATTGCAACCCATTGTTGGGAAGTCACAGCACCGTGTACAGGACTCTTAAAGATATCGCACATTTTTATTCCCAGGACGTTCTGCGCTTCGCCAGAAAACGGAACGGAGTATCATGTAACATCAGAGCTCGTCACCACCAGTGTGGTGCGCCTCTAATTTGTTGTAGAGATGTCTTCCACCTCAATCCATATATATCAGAAACGAGTACGTCTTTGGGACAGCCATTAGTCTGACGACATTGGGTGAGCCGGGAAGGGCAGAGCTGAGAGTAAAACCTAGACAACGAACAAAGTAGTGATCTTGCCGCTGTCGCAGGATACGTCACAGGACAAGGCGCAAAGACGTGTTAGTTTGGCACGGTCGATCGTCAGTCAGCATTACCATATATGAACAGCTAGAATCATGGCTTCGCCTCATTCAAGGATCGTTCAGTAGAGTCCTGCACACATCCTACTCTTCATCTGTTCTACCTGGATGGCCATAGCACGGTTAGACACCAAAGGACGATTCAACGCCCCGTTTTACTATCTAGCTTAAAGAGAACCGACTTTTCAAGACGAACAAGTAAAGATGGAGGATGAGCGAACTATCTATCCCCCATGGCCGACGATGCGAACTCCGGGCGCCGTCTGCCGGCCAAACCCGAGACGGTTGCTAAAACAGAGACCGCTAGTGACGCCGGCGAGAATGTCGCGACAGCACATCGTGATTCGCGCGCCATGGGTATCCCCAGACCCGGGACTCCGGCCCCGAACCCCACCGCCTCTTCCTTTCGGCCTCGAGTCGAAGGCGGAATCCGTGCTTCCCGCAGTTCGGCACTGATAGGCCCGAGACCGCTTCGTATCCTGGGCGCCCGACTGGATTCCCGTTTGGGTTGCCGCCTCCCTACGCCCCTTTCGTTGCGCGGCCGGCGCCTCCTAGTCAATACGCGGACAAGAGTAGCCTGAATGCCTCTGGACTTAGCGACCCATCCCCCGCCATATCACACTGTCCCGCTGGTACTGGTAGGGATATTCCACTCAGGAACCATAACAGGGCAAGCAGCACATGGACTCAGAATCCGGCCCGTAGAATCTTCTTGCCCCGCGGAATCCCGACACGGGTGTCTGGTTCTCTCCACACGGCGGCCGTAGATAGCAAGAGGCTCCCTGGCTCCTGGTTCGGGAAAACCGGAGGTGTTATCGGACGAGCTGGTGTTTCTTCGGCGGGCGCCAGGGATGCGCCTGTTGCACGCGGTCCGAGTCGGTCTCTCGAGACTCGCCACAGAGTGGCCTGCAACTTTTTCTACAGGGACAACGATGATAGCAAGGAGCCCGAGGAGAACAGCGGCGCTCCCACTGAGAAGGCAGCGGGGCACCACGGCGGCGGCGAATCACAGCAGCAGCAGATGATGGCGACTGCTACTGAGCGGACGGTAATCAAGCAGTGTGTGGCGATGATTAGCAACCTCATCAGGTGGGCTGAGAAGACTCAGAGTGAGCTGGAGGCCCCTGGGCTTGTGGGGAGGGTTGAGGGGATCGAGAGCGAGCTGGAAGGCATTGAACTCCTGCTCCTGGATGCTATGAGCAATATCAGCAGACTTATAAGGAGGGCCTCTGATAGTCGTCATGGCTATTCGCGAGATTGAGTGGCCGTGGTACCGCACGTAGGATGTCATCAGCTGCCTGGTTATCGTGGTTTTCTTTCGTGCTTGGGTGCTTAACTACGCAACGAATATGTGTGAAATGTGAAGAGTGAGGAGGACAACCTTTCGTGGTTATTGCTAGCCTGGAGTACTTGAACATCAAAAGGAGTTTCTCGCCTTGGCGTCCTTAGAATATGCATAATACGATGGGCATGTCTCATTAAACAGAGTCTGCAGAATTTACGGGAGTTACCTAGGCTTCCAATGCCGACGTCGCTAGCATCAACCAATTCACTCGTCTCACTCAGGACACAAAGCCTCAACTCCACCCTTTCCCATCCAATAAGAACGTTGCCCTGGCACGCAACCCCGGACTTCCACCCCTTATCGTATGATACGCCTTCCTACTAAAATCCAGCGAGGATATATACCGTACGCAGGAGACCATCCGACTTCCCAAGCAATATGTCCTCCGCCCTGGTTGGTGACCGCAACAGTATCTTTCATTCCTTTCAGGTGCCGTGCCATAGACTTCTTTATCATGGAGAAGTTCTCAGTCTAGTGCTGTCTCATGCTCTCATCCAATTCGTGTCGGGGAGAGTCTATTGGCATAAGGTCTATTCCACGATAACAGGTTGAATGATAATTTATGAAAGGGAAAGACGTTACTGGCCCTATATCAATGTGTTTACAGCATAACTAGTAATTCTCCTTTTGGTGTTTACTTGGGGCGGTCCCCCTGACATGCTCGATGATTATGTCAGCATTCTTGCTTCATTAGGCCCCACTTATCTTTTTTTTACACATTACACCTACCGAACAAGAGGTACCGCAGAGGAGGAAGAATCAGTTGCACTTCCGCTCTCCGCTGCTGCAGTCTTCCGCACAGTGAGTGATGTGCTCGGTCACAGGCGAGGCCGCCGATGTGGAAGCGGCCGGCCAATTGACTGTGATAATAACGACATCTCCTACGCCTTCTGCACCTTCAACTGAGCTTCTGGAAGCCATATTACAGTCATTCCGCACTCACTGTCCTGTTTTACTTGCGTGTCCGTTCATCGTTGTCATCGACACGTATGATCGCGTTGGACCGCAAGCACGTCTGAAAAAGGGCCAAGTCACGGCGGAAGGCGCTCGAGACTTCGTAGCTTATAGGTCCAATGCGAAGAAACTCATCTTACGTGAGGTCTGCCAGAAGGACGAGACATGCGGCTTAGGCCAGAGCCAGGGCCAAGCCGAATATGGCTACAGATCCGACGAGACATACGCCGTTGATTTCCTCACAAATTATACCCAGGATAAGCATGTTACTTTTGTTGAGCCTTCCAGGCGTCTAGGCTTCGGGTTGGCAGTACGCACCGCGCTTAGGTTGACCGAGACTCCTTATGTGTGGATTCAGCAACACGACTGGGCTCTGGACTGCGATATCCCTTTGGGACCGATATTGGACATAATGGAGACGTCGCTGTCTGATCAGATTGCCCCGGTAAAGTACGTCTGCTTCCCTTCAGTGCGCATGCTGTCCTATGCCACATCCGCCCACGTGATGGGATTCCCAACCTTAAGAGAGTTGACGGCTTCTCTTAAAGGTGACTTCGTCTCTACATCCCACCCAAATGTCAAGGTCCCCTTAACACCCCTCTTCTTCTGGCATGACAAACCTCACGTAGCATCCACAACGCATTATCTTTCATGCGCCTTTCCGACCCCCCTTGCCTTACCGAGAGGGGCATTCATCGAAGATACGATTGGTCAGCGGGCGCGAAACCAGATGAAGCAAGGCGTCTTCGCGAAATGGGCATGCTGGCTTTACTATCCCAAGGAAGGCACCAGACAGTGCTTGAGGCATCTACAGGGGAGAACCTGGCGCGGCGCAGAGGGAGAACTCGTGCAAAGGGAGGCGTGGAAGAAGTTGAATGCAAAGAAAGCCGCAGACAGCCGAGATTGATCCATAGACTGAGGTCATGACGGGAATGGTTCCCAGTTTCGGCAAGACTGCTACTCTTCCTCGATCAACTTCCTGAGCGGCCGCCACGGTGTCCATTCCCTTTCAAATACGCGAGGACCCGGACCGGCCCTGATAAGCTCGCGTCGACTACTAGGTATTCCCGCGCAGCATGGATCTGCAAATCCTACTTGCTGTCTTTGACGGGCAGCAAGTGAGGAAGCTTTACTCGGTCCATGCATCGGTCTTGCCGCCGCTAAGCTGAGGAGGCATTCTGGGAAAATGTAGACAACATCGTTTTTCTGGTCACGACGCTGCCAACCGGACGGTCGTACCAATGCACAAGCGCGAGATAGGTAGAATATCGGGAGCACTTGAGTGCTATGGGAATTGATTGCTAGAAGCTCAGCGACGACTATCCGAACCTTTGTAGGTACATCGTCCCCTAATCCTAAGGTCCCCTAATAGTTGGAAGGCACTTCGTGAGGCAAGCAATGACGATACATGGATAGAACAGCACAAGCTGACTCTATGCAACGAAAATCATGCAGGGCACTTGTCGTTCCTCAAATTGGAGGCCGGTCAATGCTTTGCTAAGATCGTGCAGGCCTGAAATGGACCCATGGATAGATTGCCAACATAGCTATTTTCGGCTGTTTGCCGGAATGGGTTCGTTTGCATTGGGGACAATCAGCAACACCCAACAAAGACAGTCACGAATTGAAAGCGCTTCTATGACCCGGAATGATTGGTCTTTCATTCATCCTCGGTCCATTGAGTCGTGGGTCCCTGGGTATTGATTCCATAATTAGATGGATTTTTCCAACATAACCAACACACTAATTACAGGCCGGATTGTGCCAATTCTTCATCCCTCCAACGGACACAATCGCAAGCAACGGCGTCATATGGTTGGATGCACCAGTCGGCCGCATGACTCTCTTATTTATTCGATCCCAAGCGAGCTCATCAAGCCCTTGGCTCCACAGGACGCCTTCCGCTTGAATACGACCAGAGTGTATGAATGCTGACGTTCTTCAGTTCTCGTGCTAATCAATTCGACCTATGATTCACAGTAGCTCTATGCAAATCAAGCCAGAAGTTTATTCTATTCACTTTCGTCTTTTCCCATAGTCAGAGCTCCTGGTACTCTTTCCAGGTGTGATCGTCGTTGGCCCGGCCATTGTCCAGCTCACCTTACTGAGAGCTGACTCGGTACGTTTCTTCCCCTAGTCTAGTCCGATATCTTCGTAGTATCATTGATAGCAGGTGGACGACTCATATGTATAAATAACCAGGTAGTGAATGCTAAGTTCTCAACTTAGAGCTGAGTCGTACTCCTGCTATAAAGGAGCTAACCTGTCCTACCTACTATGAGGCGGTTTTCCATAGCATTTTCGTGTTCATCGTCTGGATACGCTGTTGTAATGTTCAATTCGTATTGCAATTCATCGTGCCACTCCTCCCTGAAGATTCGAAATGCTTAAAAGATGGCGAGAGACACTTCGAGGATTTCTACCGCCTACGACTTCCCCTGACCAATGCCTCGTAACCTGGGGCATAGGCAATGAATTCGGTCATACGATAAAATCGTTCAACGAGCTTTCTTCAACAGCACTACCAGCGGAATATCGCAGCGGGTATCGTTTCCGAGTAGTCCTTGAAGAAAGGGGTTGTTCATCGGCAGGCACCATGTACGACGAAACGACCATTTCCATTGCAGACATAGAAGAGGCGCAACCCCTGCCTGTCACACTCAACAGGGAACCCCAAGTACGGAAGTACAGAGCAGCGCTCTACAAGATCCTCGGCATCTTACAGAGAGACTACGCGTTCAGTTACTGCCTAGCCATCATACGGTTTACGGACCGCGGGGGCACGACAAGTCTCTGCCCGGCTCTGTTGATCAAGACGGCGGACGAGCTCCCCGAACAGGTGATCGAAGATGCGTTCCAAGGGCTACTACCCGAAATGGTGTGGGAGGAGCTCGAATATGATGGTCAACTCCCTACGGAACTCAAGGTCGCTATTATCCCAGCTTCAAATTTGGTCAGCAAGCCCATTATCGAGCCTCGTATGAGACAAGAGGTCCAAGATTTTTTCTCCTGGAAGAGCTTCGCACCAGGGTTCGACTTGCTACGGAAGCAAGAGCCATCGCTTTGGAAATGGATCGAGCAGGCTCTGTCAGGGGAGTCGGTTTGGTATGCATGATAGGTTGTTGTATGTACAGCGCGAACACCCTGACAACGTGATGGCATCTGAAAAGCATACCCATAGGCGAGGCCAACTGAACACTCGAGTAGGAGTAGCCGTTGCTGATTACATGTGCCGGCCAAGTAGGGGAAAGGAGAGCGGAAATACTTGGATATCGCAGGGTAGGGACCACTGTTGGCCCGTCTCTATGAATCTATTCGACTTTGGCTGGACTACGCTACCTAATAACGGACTCACGCATAGGATGGGGAACCGGGCGGCCGCAACTTATCTGGCTATACAGGCCTAGACACTAGGTAATTTGCCTGACGATGGAAATCGCCGAGCCCTGCTGAAGTCTATGCTCATTTGGCCGTAGGAGGAGCACAGCGTGGGCCATCAAAAGGCAACCCAGATTCGGGCATGGTTTGTTAATGGATATCTATGTATACAGAGCAATCCCTAGCCTATCACCGCCCGCATGCCCTAGTGGAGGCTGTGGGACATCTGCGTAGTGTCTGTCTCCCTCATTAAATACTACAACAACAACAGCTTATAGTTACCAGTTCCCAGGAAGGCGAGGCATATTCGAATATTCCACATGCAAGCATGGACGCCGCAAGATCGCCCACCGACGCCAGAGTTATAACATACCGTACGGGGGCTTCTCCGGGGAGAGGGCGAACCGATCTCAAGATTTCCACGTGGTATGATCGTATGTGATAGGGCAGCTGTTTAACAGACCTTTATAGGGTGTGTCGACGACTCGGCAGTGTGCAATAGAAACCCACCCCCACCCCCATAATGCACTTATCGGGCTAAGGCGTGCGCGAATGTTGAAATACAGGGTCAAGATGTCTGAATTATGAGGTGTGCTAGGGGTATTTGTATTTCACTTCCTTTCTCTGTCCAAAGAAGTAGTAGTAATGGGGACAGAATAATATCACATCACTATCACAGCTGACGGCTGTAATGGATAACCTGATGTGCCTTGCTTAACAGTCCTGTTGCATGTCTCGTTAGTGCTTTTAGAAATCGGTAATGCCAGGAGTATAGTGGATGGTAACTAAGTTAAGGGGTATAATGATGGCCATGGATAACTGAGAACACGGACCACCGGAAAAATGCAGCCGTCATAAAGGTGGCCGTACCTGGGAACCAGTTCCCGACATGTCTTTAGCAATTTGTTTCTCTTAGAAACAGTCTATATCTATGTCCAATGTGCCGTCCGCAGCAACACAGCCCTCTCAGTCTGGGACGCCAACTCGACCTTCACATTCTATGCCTTGTTAGATTCCGCTGCCGGATAGGGCACCCGCTGTGTATGATATACAGCTGGGGACGAAAACTTTTGCACTTATGGAAGGTTGTATAGACACCAACAAGTCCAGCGGAGATAGCCATCACAGAGTTTGTCCGCGGAGGAAAGAAGATGTCTCCATGAATTCGCTGTCGATACATTAGACCGGCCATCTATCAAGCAGAATCTTCGTACGAAACCGATATCTACAAGCACTAGTATAACTAGGACCATAGCAGTGTTCCAACACGAGGTGTATTTGGTCCAATCAAGTGTGGATAATCGAGGTACGGATTCCGTATTCGGCCCCGACAACTGCATGAGTGCATGCATCATTCCGAACTTTGAGCGGAGTGGAAATGCTGCTGATTGGCCTACCCTACGTCTTGGACATGCATCTGTCATTGAAAGTCGCCGTTGATTAGCACCGATCCTGGTGGCGTTGTAGGTCGATTGCTAGGGCCTAGATGCATTCCACCGGTATTGAATTGTTAAGGAGAGGCAATTATATTCGGTTCTCATGAGAGTTGACCACCCGGATTCTATTAATCCGGGCTAATTTACCATTTATTCGAAATGTCCTACGTCTCCGCCTTCGGCTGACCCCCCACAGTGGCGGCATGCACCCATGCCACAACCTTTCACGTACTGTTTTGGAACGACATGGTTGGGTCGTCATCTGCTTAATTGGGTAGATAAAGCCAGGGGGTGCAGATGCGACCTGGCTGCTTCAACAGGCTGAATGGGCCGACCAGTTAGCACAACCCACACGGCATCCCCGCCTCCGCATTATCATGCCGTTGTACTAACGCCCAAATGCAACACTACCTGGCGAAGGTGCCGCTCGCTCTAGTCTTCTTCGGCACTTGCAGGGCAACCCACTGGTACACTGCTTGCACCCCTAGGGACCCCGAAGGGGTTTATATGTGAATGGAGATTCCTTTTTCCCCACGTCGAAATTTCCGGGACGGATCTGTTAAGGAACTAGTTGTAACAATGGCAATCAAAGACGACCAAAGCATCCGTGACCACTGGCGATGTTTCCTCGCCTGTGGTCTAATTATTCTGTCGCCGTTCCAATATGGCATTGACTTTGGGCTCATCGGTGGCCTGCAGGCGATGCCCGGTTTTCTCAAGGTATGTTGGCCTTGTTTGGGCTCCTAGACCATCAAGTTCGCTCATACAAAGCTCGATGCGGACAGGTTTACGGTCACGAAGACCCCGGTTCTGTCATTGGATGGAATATCTCGCCAGTCCGCCAGCAGCTCATCACGTCCCTCATGTCACTGGGCGCCTTCATGAGTTCCGGCACTGCGGGTTTCGTTGCGATTAAACTAGGTCGAAAAACTTGTCTGTATCTGGCTATCGTGGGCTGTTTCGTTTCAAATATTATCATGATGGCGACAACGGATATCAACGCCCTATATGTTGGACGGCTCATCAACGGTTTCGCCAACGGTTACTTCATGGTTTTCGCGCAACTTTGGTACGTATTCCCCGATTTCGAAATGAATCCATTGCTCTACTTGATGAACATTTACCGGACGTCAGAATGCCGGCCCGTGGGACAGAATTGGAAAAATGGAGAACTTTTTGTGCTGCTATCCTTCTCGTCCTCCTAACTCAGTAGAATCCCTCTGGGTAATGATCGAGCCTAGGCCTACAACGCTTTGCGCCTACTCATGGTATACAAGGAGTAAGTGCTAACTAAGAGTTGATAGGCTCCAGGAAAGTAGTCCGGCGAAGTATCGCGGCCTCTTTTTGTCTGTATTTCAGTTCTCCACTTCATTTGTAAGCGGCCTCCCAGCGTCTTTTGGGATCACTCCTGACGGCAGTGACCTAGGGCACGCTCATCGGCACGATCGTGGACTATTCTACCTCGTCCCGGCCTGATCGATCGTCTTACCTCATTCCACTTGGGATAATATACGTTGTGCCTGTCCTCCTCGGCACCGGCTTGTTATTTATCCCTGAATCACCCCGTTGGTTGATCCTGCAGGGGCGGGTTGAAGAGGGCCACAAGGCATTGCACTGGTTAAGACCAGATGGTACCAGGGTCGAAGTGGAGCTTGAAGAGATCAAAGACGCAATCGCCAGAGAGCGTGAGATGGGAAGCAGCGTCGGGGTTGTGGACATGTTCAAGAACCCTGTTGATAGGCGACGGACTTTCCTCTCAATATTCGGCGTCACTACCCAAGCTGCTTCTGGTTCAATGTTCGTTATCTGTAAGATTGTTCCTTGCCAAACGTTGTACGGGAGACTAGCTCACTTCATCCGATAGCATACAAGGCTTACTTCTTCACCATGGCGCGAGTACCGAATCCTTTCGCGATGAGCTGCGTATTCAGCACGGTTGGCCTCATGGCTCTCGTCGCTAACTCGCTGATTATCGTCCGATATGGACGCCGCCGTGTCCTCTTGATGAGCGGTCTTATCACTTGTGGAATACTCCAACTGATTATCGCAATCGTATACGACCAGAACCCAGGAACGACTCAAACAGGGAAAGTGATCATTGGATTGAGTACCATGTATATTTCGAGCTACAATGTAAGACTTCACCGTAGCCAAGCACACGCTGCGCAATTGATATGCTAATGGATCTGAATAAAGGCAATGATTGCCCCTTATGCTTGGGTATCTGGAGGGGAACTCCCATCGTAAGTTGCTTGATATTCTTCCCATACTCCGTTCATCCGCCCTTTGAGGTTTTACCCGTTTCGTATTTCGGTCCCATGTTGGCCTTCCGTCTCATCATATGAATAGTTCTAATGTTCTAATGAACCATAGGCAACGTCTACGAAGCTACACCTTTGGCGCCGCGTCAGCTGTGGCATTTTTAGCTGCTTGGCTCGTCACGTTTACTGCCCCATATTTCATCAACGTGGATTCACTGAATTGGGGTCCGCGATACGGCTATATCTGGTTCCCCTCATGTATGGTGACTGCGATATGGGTCTACTTCTTCCTGCCCGAGGTCAAAGGCCGGACACTGGAAGAGATTGACGAAATGGTAGGTCATGGATCCCGGCCCCTGGGATCTATATGCGTTGCTAATCCCTATATTTTGCAGTTCGAAGCGAAACTTGGAGCCAGGAAGTTTAGAGGTTATCAATGCGTTCGTAGAGTTGAGGTGGAGAAGCCTGATGTCAAGCACGAGGAGCTTTAGACACACGAATCTGTATGACAAGTTGGAGCACCGCTAAGCACTTTCTGAACCGTCTGAAGCTCTGAGTGGGAGTGCGGGGATGGTTCATCACGATAACACCTAGACCTGCTATAAGACCCTCGTCGGAGCGCGCCCCTTCAAAGATATGCCTTACGCCAGAAGGCTAGAGGATGAACCCGATAGTTTTAACTCTGATGATTAACAAGGAGGTATGGGATGGTAGTCTAATGTCTTGAATGATTTTCTTGCCGCTAAACTCTGAATTTCTTGTGCGATTCCCTGGAAGTACACGAGTTTCTGAAAGTGAAAGTGCACTGCACATTACTGTCTAGGGCCAAGTCTAAACAGCTCGCATATTTCCCAAACTCTTCCATATATTTACTGGTCCCGCTCATAAAGCTCATTCTCTAGATGCATGATCAGGTTTTTCACGACTAGCTAGATTTGCCGGATACGTAGGGAAGTAGACCTAACAGGAGGGTGAATTCTTTAGATGCCAAGGACTACATGGCGTTGCGGGAGTGCTTGGATTTACTGGCGGTGTGGCTAGGTTATGTTCATTGCTTTGACGTTTGCATAATCAGTGGACTCCTTCGAACCGCCTTTTCTTGCCATTGGCTAGAAGATGCGGCATTCAGAACCATGCCGCAGTTATACGCAAGCTGCAGCCGACTAGTAGTCTCGTCGATAAGGCTGGTCCCTAATCTTCTCTTTCAGGGACGCTAAGCATATCCTCAAGGACTCCAGTATTGCTCGGCAACCGGGAAGCTAGGTATATACTATTGCATGTCCCGACCGATCAACAGGATAAAAGAATAACGGCTCGGGATGCCCGAGTTACGCGCTGTGCGTGGATCGGATGGTCATAGCCCCATTCATGTACCCTGGATTGGGTCCTGGCATGGTGAGATCCCACGCTCAGTTTGACCTTATTCTAGGCCTTACGATTCACAATATCATCCAGATCAAAAAGATTTAATAGAGCCACAACTAATTCCCACGCCCCTCTTGTCGAAGAGCAGAAATTACTGGCTGATGGTACCGGGTATCGATTATGTCTAGTAGGGCCAAAGTGAATAAGATTTCCAGATTCAATTTAGAATGAATTAGGCTATTCGCACATTAGTTTTTTAATAAGAGTTGTACATTACTTGGTTTACACCTGCTAACGCCCCGCTACAGTTTTGATCATTCCTTAATACTTAACACTTATTTTTAAATAGCTTAATAATATAACGTTTGCGAAACATTTTGTATAAATATTTAAATCTTTGTTAACTATAACGTCCTATATAAGCGAACGATTTAACCGAGCGAGCGGAGCGTTTTTTTAATAGCTTGCAATAACAAAGTTAAATAAGTTAACTATAATACATTAACGTAATTTAAAATAATTCGATTTTTGTTATTAAATTTATTTATAAACTTTTTGTAAGTACGAGTATTATATCCGGGCTTGCCGTAAACGCTATAATGCTATTACTGTATTTTAACCCTTTTACGACGATTACCTGTAACTGTTATTAGTTACGTTTTTTTCATTACCCCTTTCTGTGACGGCTAAGGGGTTTAACCAACTATTAAACCTAGTCGTACGGTTTATGTTGGCAGTAGTGTCGTGGGAAACTAAGCAATGATATATTTAATAGTTACGTCTGATAATAGCAGATTATTAAGGGTAATCTGGGTAACCAAGTTGTATTATAAGCTGGTGATTTATTTAAACTATGGTGATAACGAATATATATATTCTCGTTTTAGCTTAAGGTACTTAAGCGGCTTAAACCCCCTTTGGTAATTAAGTCCCCTTAAGCCCTTTTAAGCCCTTTCGTAGCTTAATTAACTTAAGAGCTTTAAGCTAATAAAGGTTTTTAAGCTTTTTAAGCTAGTTACGTAATGTCTAAACTTAGGTCGAGATTAAAGTTTTGAAGGTCCGATTATATGTTTTGCAGCCAAAACCGTTAGATCATAATACGATTTTTTCCTTCCAGGATCTTTGCCTTTAAAGATTAATTTGTTTATTTATTAATTTTGGTAAATAACCTTTCCTTTTTATATTTATGATATCGGGTCGAATTAAGAAACGTCGTTTTCGTTAACGTATTAACGTTTTAGTTCTTTTGAAACGTATCGATCGTTTTAGTTTTATTATATCGTTAAAGTTCTCTTATATTCGTTGCAAATCTGAAAATAAGGCTTGTAAGGCGTATTACAGTTCTGGGAAGTGTACGCGTTATATTAAGTACGGAGGCTTTTATGATTTGTTTAATCCTTCGAAGCTGAAATATAATAAACTTATTACGGAAAAAGATTAATTAAAGTTGGCGGAACGAATGGCTAAGGAAAAGTTGCTTAAATTGTAGTAATACTTATCCGAGCTGTTTGGTCGGTTAGCCCGTTTGCGCAAACAGAAAAAACTTTTTCGTTCCCGCGGCGTTGAGATGCTCCGTTACGGGGTTCAGGGTACGGAGGTTATGGAAAAGTTTAAACGTTTAAAAAAGGAATAAGAACGGTTGGAAGCAGCGGTCGTTGCGGCTACGTTAGGTTAAGTTGCAGATCCGGTCGACTGGTTTAATCTTATTAATTAGTCGTTTGCTAATTAGGGTACGCCCGTTGTTGCTGGTAAAAGCTTTTTAATAGGCGCTGGGCGTTTATAAAATTCTTGGCGGGTTATTAAGTATTTTTAGAATTTGGGTAATTTTTTTATTTGATTAGGTACTCGGTAAGTTTATTCTTTTTACTTATGTTTAGAATCTTTTTTACTTCGTATGTCGGTATATTTTTTCCTGGTTTTTTTTATATCCTATATTAATTTTGATGGTATTTGTTACTAACTTACGTAAAGAAACGTAAAAAATTAGATAGAATTTAACTTTAGGTAATAGTTTTAATTATTAATTATTTTTTAAAACTTTCTTGATAATTTTATATAAGCCGATATATTTAAAGTTAAGTTTTTTATTTGGTCGTTTGGTTTGGATGTTTTTAGTAGCTAGGTAAACCATTTTTTCTTTTCGGAAAGTTAATCTTTTTAACCTTTTTTGGTTATAATACTTTTTTATTTAATTACGTACGAATTTAAATTCTATCTTTATTTTTGCGTATAGTTATTTAAGTTATTCTGATATAAGAATTACTTTAACGTTAATAAATCCTTTACGTATATCTTCGTAAATTTTTAATATAAAATTAAAATTAGCGTTTGCTGGAGTTATTTTGGTACTTTTATAATAACTGGTATTATAAGTTAGTTACGCGATAGGTAATTTCTGGACCTAATTATTTTGTTCATAATTAATGTAATATCGTAAGTAAGTTTTTAATATTTGGTTGGTTTTTTTTATCTGTCCGTCGGTTTATGGTCTAAATACGTTAAATAATTTATGGTTTAAGTTTAATTATGCCATAAATCCTTGCTAAAATTTTAAAGTAAATATCATTTTTTTATTCGAAATGATTTTTGTTAGTAATCCGTATATTTTTAAGATATATCTTAAAAAAATGTAAGTTAATTATTTTATATTTATATTTTTATTATATAATAAAAAATAGAAAAATTTAATAAATCGGTTAACGATTACGAAAATTCTATTATAATATATGCCCGTAGTTAGGTTTTTTAATAAAAGGAATTTAGTAATAAAATCGAAAGTAATTAAGTTTTATGGTTGCTTTATAACTAGTAATAACTATAATTTTCCGTATAGCTTATGTTATTAAATCTTTACCTTATTATAGATGTAATATTATTATCGTACTTTTTTTATTGTTGATTTTATTTTAGAAAAATAATAAGTACGTTATAATCGTTTTAAGGTTTTATGGATCCCTAAATATCCGTATAACCGATGTTCGTATATATTTCGTACTAGTGTTCCCTGGTATTCTTTTGGGATTTGTGTTTTTTTTATTCTCTGGTTTTTAGGTAGATTATCGTTGTATTCCTGGATTTTCTGGTATAGGTTAAAGGGTGCTGTTTTAATTGTTGCTATCTGTTGTAATTGCAGGTATCCTTTTGGCGTAATGTCGAAAATCTGATAATTAACTTTAATTTTTTTTTTCAAAATCTGGTTTTCGGTTAAACGCGTTTGCTTTGCCGTTTTTTTTAATTCTTTTAATGGATAATAACGAAATTATATTTTGCTAGTTTTTCAGCGTAACATAATTATTTTCCTATAAGTTTTCTGGTAATGGTAAAGCGGGTAAGATTTTTGTAATCGGTATATACTTTAACCTAATGCAGGTTTTTTTAAGGTAATATTTAAATTTTCGGAAAGCCTTAATAATAATTATGAATTCTTTATTAAGGATGGCGTAATTTAACTTTACTTTTTTTAATTTGTAAAAATAAAAGGTAATAAGGTATAAGTAATCTTAATTATCGCGGTATCCTGTTATTACGCCTAAAGCGTAATCCGAAATATCGGTTTTAAGCTTAACTAGGCGGCTTAGGTTATATATAATTAATACTAGCTTGTTAATAATCGCATCTTTAATTTTTTGGAAAGTTATTTTTATTTTTATTATTTAAAGGATTACTTTTTCGTTAAGTTAAATAATGGTATAATTATTTTGCTAAAGTTTCGAATAAACTTCCTATAATAATTAGCGAATCCGAAGAAGGTTTATATTTCCTTAATTATAATAGGTATGTTTTACTTTTGTATTGCAGCGAATTTTTTAGGGTTTATTTTAATGCATTCTGGGGTGATAATATGTCCTAAAAATTCCACTTTTTGCGTATGGAACTGGCTTTTTTCGTTATTAATTAGGAGGTTAGCGTTTTATAAAGCTTAAAGAATTATATAAACGTATTCCGTATGTTCCTTTTTGTTTTTCGAGTAAATGAGAATGTCGTCGAGGTAACAAATAACGAAAATATTTAAATATTCCCTAAGTATATAATTAACCATTCGCTGGAAGGTTATTAGTACGTTCGTAAGTTCGAAAGGTATAACGAGGTATTTAAAAAATTCATGTTTCGTTTTAAAGGTTGTTTTTTATTTATGTCCTGGCTTAATGCGAATCTAATTATATTTTTCCTTAAGATTTAGGCTTATAAATTAATTAGTTCCGTAAAGGCGATCTTTTATTTTATTAATTAAAGGTAGCGGTATTTTATCTTTAACCGTAATATCGTTTAGCTACTTGTAATTAATAACCAGGCGTAGCTTTCCGTTTTTCCTTAATACGAAGAATATAAGGTATTTAGTTAATAAATTGGAACGTCGTATGTAATTTTTCCGAAGCTTATTTTTAAGGTATTTACGTAATACCTATAGTTTTGTTTCGTTAAGGTTGTAAATTAGGTAGAATTTGGTTAATATTCCTTTTTTAAAAATTATCTTATGGTTTTATTCGTTATATTTTAGTAATTTCGTTTTAAGTTTTTTACGAAATAATCGTTCATATCTGTGGTACTGTAAAGGTACGTTAGCCATGGTTTCTGGTTTTAGGGGTTGATGCTATAGGTGATCGTCTATTTTTCGTAACTTTGTTTTAATAGTAACGATAATACGTCGTATTTTTTTATAATGCCTTTATTTTCTTTTATGTTTTGCTTTTGTAGGTGGTAAGGTTTTTGTCGTATTTTTATACCTGCATTTATTGCTATCTTTAATCGAATGTTAAGATCTTTTCGTATTTTGCTTTTTTTTGTTAAGTGGATATGAAACGAACTTTATCTGGTTAATTATTTAATCGATTAAAGAATTATACTGGTATAGTCATGGTTTTCCGAAGATTATATCGTAATTCTTTATCGGAACGATATCGAAATTTAATATCTGGTTTCGTCCGTTAACGAAAATCTCGAGGTAATTAATTTCGCGGCTGATTTTTCCGTTATCGTAAGCGAATATTTAACTTTTTGCGTTTTCGGTAATATAAAGTTCCATCTTTTTTTTATGGTAATCGAAATCGGTTAACCATATCTGGCGTAATATAATTACCTTTTATTATTCCGTAGTCCACAAATGCGGTAAATTAATATGTCTTAATCCTTATTTACAAAGTAATAAGGTCGTTTTTGGCTCCTATCGTCGTATTTAAAGCCTTTCTGGGAAGCTTCTGCTGGCTTTTTTGGATTTTACTATCTTACGGCTTTTTTATAAATGGCGTTCGTTTTTTAACTTATTTTTTAACGTCTTAATGCGTTTTTCATTTTATGCGTTAAAGGTTTGCAACTGCTTTAGTTATCCCTTTTATCGGCGTAGGGTAATTTCGAATAAAAGGACTTATATTTGGAAGTTTTTTTTGTTAATATATTTTGGTTCGGAGGTTCCTTATTTTTCCTGTCGTATTTAGAACTGGGCGTCGTACTGCCTTATGTTTTCGTTTTTTTTCTTTATTTCGTATTTGATTTTTTATCGTTTTTTTGGGTCGTTTATAAAGGTTAAACGGAAGTTTAAGTTGTTAATTATTTTTAATGATGCCTTTATAACTGTTTAGTGGATCCAATTTTTTTTGTTTTATGATCGCATTATCCGTAATGGCATATAAGGTTTTCGTTAAGGTAGCTTTTTTTTTCGGGCCAACTTGTTATTATTGTAATAATATTAATGGTATTTTTTAAGGCAAATGCTTTTAAGTATTTGTATTACCGTTGATCCTTAGGGTCCTTTCCGATTTAATTATGGAAGTCGAATCCTTGGTTGTATATTTGCGTAAGTCGCATCTTAATGTACCGTTTTTTTTAATATATCTTGGGTAATGGGTACGTTTGCATTAGATAGCATAAAGTTTCCCGTATTGGTTTGGTTATCTTGGGAGTAGGTTTTTATCCTAACCTTGATATTCCTTAATTTATATGTTTAGTTTTAATTGCTCGTGCCGCTGTCGTCGTTCTTTTAAGAGCGGGAAAGTAATTTATCCTTTAAAAGCTCCTTTTATCCGTCGTATTCCTTTAGCTATTGGGTTACTGTAGGTCTTATAATAGGGGCTTATTCCTGGATAGCCGTTTAGGATAGCTCCCTTGCCTTTTATAATCCCTGTTATATTTCCTTAAGGGAGTTATGGTTATCCTTAATTTTAATTATATTAATTATCTTATTATCGTTTTTTTGGTTATTTCGAAAGGGTCCTTAGGGAACTGGTATCCAGGTATTCTATCGTGGCTTCTTGGGTGCCTTGTATTAATAAGCTTTATATCTTATTTTATTGCAGTTAAAGCATTTAATAGCGCGTAGATCGCGTTGCTATATTACGCCTAGTTCTATAAATCCTGATACCGTTTTATGGGATATGTTCGTTTTTTGTAAGGTGTTGGTATTAGGGGGTACCTTAACTTGTTATTTTGTCGGTTTTTAAAGTATCGAGTTCTCCAGTCGTATTGTTGATCGTCGATCTTAACTGCCATAGCGATATAATTTACCAACTTTTCGGGCGTTTATCCTTAAATAATCTTTTTTATACCTCCGTTTTTAGGCCGTTAAAAATATGGTTATTAATATTTTTTGTCTTTAATTAATCTTTGAAGCTAATTAAATAAAGGAGTTGCCGTATCTGGAGGTTAATCCTTTTTACTTTAAATTCTTAAATTTTTTTTTGGCTTTAGTTTTTTCGTTTATTATTTTAAATTCTTTTTTTAATTCTTCCTTAAACTTTTCGTAATCGTTATAAATATTCGTAATTTTTGCGGATTTTTATTAAGAAGGTTTAATAACCTATTTGCGAAAGGTAAGTTTGAACTAAATGGCCGCATTTCCTGTTAATTATTTTATAGCGAACTAGATTTAAAAGGTAAATATAGTTAATTCAATTAAAAAGTACTTAAAGTAGGTACGGCATTCCGTAAGGAATTATTGTAGTTTAATGGTAATTCCGTCGAAAGGGGTAGGTTTGGTAAGCTTTAGGACTTCTCCGGGTTCCTTGTCATGGGCCGTTTAAGTAGGTTGTATGGGTTAAGCTGGTTAATCCGGTTAATCGGGCTGCTTCATGTTTGCTTATCTTGCCAGCTTAACTTTCTGGGCTTCTAGTTGTTTGCGAATCCTTTCGAATATGTTGATAAATTCGATTTTATTATTAGTAAGTTACATAACCGCGTTAATTAGCTAATCAAGTCGTTATAAGGTTTTTTCCTCGGAAAAATTAAGTCGAATTTCTTTATTATCGGAATCCATAAGGTTATTTTCGGGTATTTAAAAGGTTTTCTTAAAAGCGGGTTACTTATTAAAAAACATAATGTTAATAATATTGCTTAAAGTTTAATAACATTATTAAATAAGAATTTGTAACGTATAACGGTTAAAAGGTTTAATTAATTATTAAACTTAGTCGTACGGTTTATGTTAACAGTAATATCGTAAGAAACTAAGTAATAACAGATTGTTAAGGGTAATCTAAGTAATTAAGTTGTATTACAAGCTCGTAATTTATCTAAGTTATGGTAATAACAAGTATATATATTTTCGTTTTGGATTAAGATGCTTAAGCGGCTTAAACTTTTTTTGGTAGTTAAGTTCCTTTAAGCCCCCTTAAGCCCTTTCGTAGCTTAACTGGCTTAAGAGCTTTAGGCTAATAGGGGTCTTTGAGCTTTTTGAGCTGGTTACGTGATGTCTGAACTTAGGTCGGGATTGAAGTTCTGGAGGTCCGACTGTGTGTGTTGCAGCCAAGACCGTTAGGTTATAACACTTTCCTTTTCAGCTAAAATAACTTATTCTTTATATATAATAAATGTTATTCCTTTGTAAAACCTTTTCTTTATCCTTTTAAGATTTATTAAAGGTATAGTTCGTTTTACGTAAGTGAGCGTTTTTATTATGATCTAGCAAGCCTTAGCCGCTATATAAACGGTCGGGTCTTTAAAACTGGACCCACCTTAAGCTTTTTGAGCCGTTATAAAAACTTAAAGGCCTTAACGGGCTTAAAGGTGTAAGTCGCTTAAGAGTTTTAAGCTAAGATAAGGATATATACGTTTATTATTACCATAGTTTAAATATATTACCAGCTTGTAATATAACTTGGTTACCCAGATTACTTTTAACAATCTGTTATTACTTAAGGTAATTATCGCATACCCTTTTATTTAGTTTCTTATAGTATTATTGCTAACATAAACCGTACGATTAGGTTTAATAGTTGGTTAAACCCTTTAGCCGTTATACGTTATAAGCTTTTATTTAGTAGTGCCGTTAGATTTTAAGCAATATCTCGATATTATATTTACCAGCCAGTTTGTAACTAGGGAGCCTACCTTTAAGGAGCTAGGAGACGTTATAATCACCATGATATAAAAGATCTAGGAACTTGAGAAGGTTAACGAATAATTCGAAAGTTAGGTTAAGATATAGCTTATTACGGGACCTAAATAGAAAATTAAGACCTTAAAACCTTTCGATGATACCGGAGATATATAACCCTTTTTAATCTAAGCTAAGGTTTACCTTTATTTTTATCGGAATTCCTTGGTCGACGAAGCCGATAAGATTATTACCATTACCGGAAGCCTTAAGGAAAACGCTTTAAAATAATTCGAACTTACTTTACGGGATTACTTGGAAAATATAAAAGACGACCGAAAGAAAGATATTAATAAGTTATTCGAATATTATATTAACTTCAAACAAAAGGTCCGAGATATATACGAAAACCTTAACGAAAAACGAAAGGCCGAATAGGATATCCTTTAATTTACGTAAAAAGGTTTAACGTCGAAATATGCCGTATTATTTAAGCAAACTTTATTACGTACCGGATGGATTAATGACAAAACCATAATGGATACCTTATATAAAGGCCTAAAGAAAATTATTAAGGACGAAATAATCCGTATTAAAAAACTATTTACTTTCGACGAATATGTTAATAAAGCAATCAAAATTAACAACTGATAATACGAACGTTAAATAAAGAAAAAAAATATTATTTCCTTAAGCCTGGATATTCGAAAGGTAACCATTAAAAGAAAAGAAATACGCCTTCCATTTTTTATAAAACGACACCAGGATTTATGGAACTGGAAATAATTTAATAACGTAACCCTTATATTATTAAGTATTTTAACTGCAACAAAATAGGAGATAAGGCTTACTAATGTAAGGTACCTAAAAAGTTACGATAAAATACCTGGATACCAGTTTTATAAGAATCACCCCGGAATAATCCAGGTAATGATAGGTCGATTAATATGATCAGGATCAAAAACGATTATAATCCCCCTAAGAAAATATAATAAGGATTACAGGAAGCAAAGAAGTTATCTTAAGCAGCTATCCAAAACTAACGAGCTTTTATTATAGGACTTATAATAGCTTAATGGTTAAAGGAATACGACGGATAAAAGGAGCTTACAGAGGATAAGTTACTTTACCGCTTACAATAAAAACGGCGATAGCGGTACGAACAGTTGGAACTAACGCATGGATTAAGGAATACCAAGGTTGAGACGAGAACCTGCTACCAGGATAACCGGACCGATACGGAAAACTTTATGTTATCTAGTACAAGCGCGCTTATTGCCTTGGATATAGGGAAAAATAACGATATATCGAGAAACGATTTACGCAAATATATAATTAGGGATTCGACTTCCATAATTAGATTAGAAAAGATCTTAAAGATTAACGATAATACAGGTACCTGAGGATATACGCCTTAGAAGATATCGTTAATATTATTACGGCAATAACGAACTGGCTTAAAGGAAAAACCTATCTCGATAAAGATTTTATATGTTATTTCGGATGGTACGACCATAAGATAAAAGAAAAATGAGTTTATTAAATTATCATAAAGGTATTATTAAAAGTAATTAATAACTTAAATTTCCGTTTAACCTTTACATATAATCCGAATAAGCGATAAGAAATTAAAAACGAAAAAAAAAAATTTGAAAACATATGGTAATACGGTACCCAGTTTTAAGTACAATAAAAGGGATAAAAGGATCCCGAATTAAAATATATCAGCAAAAAAGACTTCCAGATATAAATCCTTTTATTCGAAGTTACTTTATGCCGACAGGAAAAATAATTAAAGTAATTATAAACCCTTAATCAGTAAAACTAAAAACGTATTAAGGCGTTAAAAGACGAGTTAAAAAACGGACGCCACCTATAAAAAAGCCGTAGAATGGTAAAACCCGGAAAAGCTAGTAAAAACTTTCTAAAAAGGCTTTAAACGTAACGATAAAAGCTAAAAACGACCCTATTACCCTATAAGTACGAATTAAAACATACTGGTTTACCGCATTCGTAGATTACGAAGTAATAGGAGGTAATTATATTACGCCGGATATAGTTAACCGATTTCGATTATTATGGAAGGAAAAAAAGAACCTTATATCGCTAAGAACGCAGAAGGTTAGGCATTTGCTTACGATAACGGAAAGATTATTCGCAAGATTAATTACCCCGAAGTTTTCGTTAAAAACGAAACCAAACGATAAACTTTGGTATCGTTCCGATAGGGAATTACGACATGATGTTCGAAAAACTATAACTATACCAGTATAACCCCTTAATCGATTAGGTAACTGGCTAAATAAAGTTTATTTTACATCCCTTCGATAAAAAGAAATACGAAAAGATTTTAATACTCGATCAGAAATAGCGACGAATACAGGTATAAAGATACGATACAAACCTTACCACGTATAAGGACAAAATATAAAAAAGAACAAAGGTACCACAAAAAAATACAACATATTATCGCTACTATTAAAATAAAGTCACGAAAAATAAACGATCAATTACAGCATTAACCTTTAAAGCTAGAATTAATAACTAATATACCTCCATAATATTATAAATATAAACGACTATTTCGAAAGAGATTCGAAACGAAATTACCAGAACATAATAAATAAGATCATAAAATAAACCTTAAGGAAAGAATATCAACCAGATCTTATTTAATTTATAACCTTAATAAAATAAAACTATAAGCATTACGCAAATATCTTAAAGACAAACTTCGAAAAAGTTATATACGACGTTTTAATTTATTAACCGGATACCCTATATTTTTCGTACGAAGAAAAAACGGAAAGTTACGCCTAATTATCGATTATAAATAGCTAAATAATATTACGGTTAAAAACAAAACGCCGTTACCCACAATTAACGAAATAAAAGATCGTCTTTACGGAATAAATTAATTTATAAGCCTAAACTGTAAAAAAGAATATAATGAAATTCGTATCAAACTAGGATGCGAATAAAAGATAGCCTTTAGGACGAAGTACGGACTTTTCGAGTACCTCGTTATACCTTTCGGACTTACGAACGTATTAATAACCTTTTAGCAAATGGTTAACTATATATTTAGGAAATACTTAAATATCTTCGTTATTTATTACCTCGACGACATTCTTATTTATTCGAAAAATAAAAAGGAATATATAAGATACGTTCATACAGTTTTTTATAAGCCTTATAAAACGTTAACCTATTAATTAATACGAAAAAAAGCGAGTTTTACATAAAAAACGTAAAGTTTCTGGGATATATTATTATTCCAGAACAAATTAAGTTAAACCTTAAAAGGATCGCTGTAATATAGGAATAGGAAATACCCACCATAGTTAAGGAAGTATAAGCCTTTTTTAGATTCGTTAATTATTATAAAAAGTTTATTCGAAACTTTAATAAAATAGTTACCTTATTATCTAACTTAACAAAAAAGGAAAATAAATTCCTTTAAACGATAAAGATAAAAACCGGTTTCCAAAAAATTAAAGACGCGATTACTAACAAGCTAATATTAATTATATACTACCTAAGCCGCTTAATTAAGCTTAAAATCGACACCTCGGATTACTCTTTAGGCGTAATAACCGGATACCGCAATAATCAAGGCAACTTATACCTTATCGCCTTTTACTTTTACAAATTAAAAGCAACAAAATTAAATTACAGAATTTCCGACAAAAGATTTATGGCCATAATCAAAGCCTTCCGAAAATGTAAACACTATCTTAAGGGAAAGCTTCACCAAATTAAGGTCTATATTAACTACAAAAATCTTATTCGTTTTACCACTACCAAAAAACTTACACGACGATAATTACGCTACGTCAAAGAATTAACAGAATACGATTTTATCATTATCTACTAAAAAAGATTAAAAAACGACAAAGCAGACGTACTTGATCGAATATTAAACCTCGAAAAAAAAGTAATTAAGGTTAACTATTAGATTTTCGACATTATACTAAAAGGATATCTATAACTATGATAGATAACAACGATTAAAGTAATACCCTTTAACCTGCATTAAAGAATTCAGAAATATAACAATAACCTACCTAAAAACCAGAAAATAGAAAAAATACAAATCCTCAGAAAATACCAAGAAACATTAATACGAAATATATACGAATATCAGCTACACGGATACCCAAGGATCCATAAAACCCTAAAACGATTATAACGTACCTATTACTTTCCTAGAATAAAATTAATAATAAAAGAATTACGGCAATAATGCCATATATGTAACAAGGTAAAAACTCGATGACACAAGCCATACGAAAAATTACAACCATTACCAGTCGCAAAACGACCATAAAATTCAATTACCTTTAATTTTATTACCAAACTTTTATTATCAGAAAACCCAGTTACGGGCATATATTACGATAATATTTTTGTAATCGTTAATCGATTCACTAAAATTTCCTATTTCCTACCATACAATAAAAATACGAACGTAAAATAAATAGCATGCATCGTTTTAAAATACATTTTAAAACTATACGGACTGCCAACGGAAATCATTTTAAATAAAGGAACGATATTCACTTCGAAATTTTGACAAAAACTTATAGTATAGCTAAGTCTAAATTATAAACTATCCAACGCATTCAGACCCCAGACGGACGGACAAACCAAAAAAACTAACTAAACACTGAAAACTTACTTACGATGTTATATTAATTACGAACAAAACGATTAAATTCAAAAACTACCTATCGCCTAATTAACCTAAAATACCAGCTACCATAAGAACATCAAAACGACTCTAGTAAACGCTAATTTCGGTTTATATTAAAAGTTTATAAAAATACACACCAAATATTAATTAACGTTAAAGCAATCCTTATATCGGAACAACTTAGATAATTACATACAAAAATAAAATCAAAACTTAAATTCGTACGTAACCAAATAAAGAAATATTACAACCAAAAAAGGTTAAAGGGACCAATCTTGGAAAAGGGAAAGATAGTCTACCTAGCTATTAAAAATATCCAAACCAAGCGACTAAACACAAACTTAACTTTAAATATATCGGCCTATACCAAATTATCAAGAAAATCTTAAAAAGTAATTATTAATTAGAATTACTACCCAAGATTAAACTTTACCTAATCTTTCACATTTCTTTACTCGAATTAACAGCAGATACCATTAAGGTTAATACAAAATACGAAAAAAGGCAGAAAAAGATATACCAACATATAAAATAAAGAGGATCCTAAACATACGAAAAAAAGACGGACTTACTAAATACCTAATCAAATAAAAGGACTACCCAAATTCCAAAAACACCTGGGAACCCGCCAAAAATCTTATAAACGCCTAACGCTTATTAAGAAACTTTTACTAATAACGACGGGTACGCCCCAGTTAACAGTTAACCAATCAATAGGTTTAGACCAGTTAACCGGATCTGCGACCTAACCTGACGTGGCCGCGGCAACCGCCGCCTTCAACCGCTTTTGCTCCTTTTTTAAACGTTCAAATTTTTCTATAATTTTCGCACCTTTAATACCACAACGAAATATCTCGATGCCGTAATAACGGAAAGGCCGTTTTTATTTCTGCAAACGATTAAAGTTTGTTGGTAGCAACCCGTAATGTTTTTCGAGCCTGCTTTTTTTACGCTCCAAACGGTCCTCCTCGTTAAGAAGTTTTTAATGTTCAGTTTCCGAAAGCCTAAAAACATTACAGGGACCACCATAACGAACGCACCGTACACATTTTACGGAATTACGGGCAACCTTGTAATTTATACCCTCCTTTTCATAACGAGAACAAAAAGGTATGATAAAGCTAAAACGTTTGATACGTTAACGAAAACGATGTTTTCCAATTCGCCCCGACATAATAAGTACGAAAAAAGGAAATTTATTTACCAAGATTAATAAATATATAAATTAATATTTAAAGGCAAAACGTTTTGGAGAGGGAATATCGTATTATAACTTAACAAGCCTTAGCCGTTATACAAACGGTCGGGTCTCTAAAATTAAACCTACCTTAAGCTAAAAGGTTAGGTAACCGGCTTAAAGATTTTAATATGCCAGGTACCTTAAGCTCCTTAAGCCGTTATAAAAACTTAAAGGCCTTAACGGGTTTAAGGGTTTAAGCCGCTTAAACACTTTAAGCTAAGATGAGGATATATACGCTTATTATTACCACAGTTTAGATAGATTACCAGCTTGTAATACAACTTGGTTACCTAGATTACCTTTGACAATCTGCTATTACCAGACGTAACTATCGCATACCCCTTTGCTTAGTTTCCCACAGCACTACTGCTAACATAAACCGTACGACTAGGTTTAATAGTTGGTTAAACCCCTTAACCGTCACAGTTTTTTTCTAAGAAAAAGTAACTCTACATAAAAACTAAAAATTACTCTTTATTATAAATTAACCGATTTAATTATTTTTATTAGCAAGCTCGCTTAAGGATTTACTATTTAATTTTTGTATATAACGTCTATATTTTATTACTTTACAAAAACTATTAAGGGTTTTTACGGGTAAGGAAAAAACAAAACTGGCTAGAGTAAACGATAAAACGGTTAATATAAATATAAAAAGGAAATTTTCCAAGTTAGAAAAAGCATATTTAAAATCGAATAAAATAAGTTCCGTTTTTACAAATCAAACTTAATATTATCGGACGTCATAACAATTTACAACTTTTTACTAAAATCGAATTTCTTTTTTCGCGATAAGTATAATAATGTATTATTAAATTTTCGATATAAAGTAAATAAGTGTCCTTTTATATGAAAAAGAAAGATACGATAAAAGGTTAAAACCGATAAAAGGAACGACAAAGCATATAAAGCGTAATAATACCGTTATTTACATAACATTTTTCGAAGTTAATCGAATAATAATTTTCGTAGCCGTTAAAAATAACGAAACGCTTTAATTCTTTCGTGCTCGTTTAGACATAAATATCGAAATATTAAATCTATTTTCTACTTCATTCGTTCGATATTTCATTATTATAACTTATAACGTACAATACAAGTAAGTCGATTATATAAGTAAATTGGTTACTTTTTACACAATTTTAATTACTTATCTTTGATTGCTTATTCTCTAATATTAATATTATAAAACGCCTTATAAAAAAAACCTAATATAACTTTAACTAAGTAAAAAAGAACCGCCGAAATTTAATTTTCAACGGTTTGGTTTTATATATAAAATAACTCTATCTATATTATAAAACCAATTTAACGGCAAATCTTTCTAAACTTATACTCCGTTTATTTCGCGAAAATTAACGCCGACAGAAAAAAAACGGATTATCGACTAAATCCTTAACCTGAATACGCAAACGTTTCCTATCCGAATTTAATATATTAAAATAATAGTAAATTTATTACTTACTTGATACGTTACGATATATATAGGGGTTAATTAAACGTCGAATAAGGTTCGACGACTAAAAGAATTTAATAAGCGTTTAAATCAAAAATTTAATTATTAAAAGGTAGTAGTTATACGAAAATTTGAAATATATTTCGTAAATAATTTAAACGTATTCGAATTATAATTACAAAATACGATATTATAAAAAGGCATATATATAATTTCAATAAAATAAGCTTTTTAATAAGGCTTTTTATAATATTAGGTACAATAATTATAAATATTAAAAGTTCTAAAAGATTAAATTAACGTACCATATAAGCGAACCAAATGCATAAATGAAGTAAATAAATTTTAACATCTTACGATAATAGATTCAAATTAATTAACTATAACATATTAAATTAACTTCAAGTAATCGAATTCCTTTTCGCTAAACGTATTTATAACTTCTTTATAAATACGCGGATTATATTCGAGCTTGTCGTAAACGCTATACTTCCGTTTCTTCGTTTTAACTCTTTTACGACGATCACCTTCAGCCGTTATTAGTCAATACTTTTTTATTACCGCTTTTCTTTTCGACGAAAAAAATTTATCTTTTTTATATAATAAATGTTTCTTTTTCCTAAAAACGCATATTTTTAATTTTTAACGTTTATTTAAAACATGGTTCGTTTCGTATAATTAGGTAGTTTCTTTTCAAAAAAAAGCAATTTCGTATAAAAATAACAAGTTATTTTTTCTTAAACACTTAGTTGATTCGATTATTTTTATTAACGACTTAATAATTTCTAATTTTTTTAAAGTAACGGCCTTATTTCATTAATTTATAAATGTCTTTAAAACGTTTTATAAAAGAGGACAGAATAAAACAGGCGAAAGTAAACGGCGAAACCGTTAATGTAGATATAACTGGAAAAACTTCCAATTCGAAAAAAGGTTATTAAAATTAAATAAAACAAATCTAACTTTTTAAAAACCGGATTTAATATTATCTAACGTTATAAAGGCTTTAAACGTATCGTAAAAAACTGTAAAAATCTTTTTCCGCGATATAAATGTAGTAACGTCGCATTAAATTTTCGATATACAGCAAATAAACGCGTTTTAACACCGAAAAGTTAAATACAGCGAAAAGTTAAAACGGAAAAGATTAAAAAACATATAAGGCGTAATAATATCATTATTTACGCAATATTCTTTAACGCTTATCAAATAGTAATTTTCGTAACTATTAAAAGTTAAAAAACGTTTCTTTTTATATACGCGTTTAAGTATATTTATTAAAATATGAAATTTATTTTATATTTAGTTCGTTCGTTATCTAATTATTCTAACTAGTACTAGCTTTTTAATTATCTAGTAATAATTTATTACGAGATTAAAAACTAAAATAAAATTTTCTTATTAAATCAGTAAATAAGGATGAAACTTAACTTTGCAAATTGATAACTTATATAATTATAACCTATTTTCGATTTTTGTATTACCCTTATTTAAACTTTTCACGTTTTCTAGTATTTATAATTATTATATTTAATATCATAAAAGGCTTTATTAGAAAGCCCGTTTCGTTAATGTTATAAATATTCTTTTTTACGATATTATATTTCGCAATTATAACTCGAAAAAGCTCGAATTATTTACGAAATACTTTTAAACCTTCGGATAATACTTTTGAATAATTAATTTCTTTAATTTAAATGCGTTTTAAATTTTCTTTACTATTTAATAAAGTTCGACGGCCAGTTAATCCCGACGCATATCGTAACGTGTTAAGTAAGCAGTAAATTTGTCATATTTTTAACCTATTAAAACCGGCCAAGAAACGCTTAAGTATCTAAGTTAAGGACTCGGTCTATAATAGATTTCTTTTCAGTCAGCGTTAATTTCCACGAATCAGAAATAATATTAACTCGGACGCGTTTACCGTTATATCATTTATATAATGTAATTTAAGTAACTTTGTATATAAAATTAAGTATCGCATAATTAAGTTTCGGAGTTCGTATTTTCACTTCAATCGATAGGTTTATTTTCGCTTTTTTTATAAGCCGTTCAATATTATTAATGTTAACTAATGAACATTTAAAGTTGAATAATTAAAACGTGTTAAAATTCGTTCGTTCCGCTTTTGCATTCGGTTTACTTCTATAATACGTTAAGCTTAATATAAAATTTTGAAATATATATAATTATATAAGTTTTTAATTCTCCCTGGAGGAGAGGTGATCGTGTAGGCAAAATTGGATAAAATGATAGATTGCTACCTTAATTCCTAGGCTTTATTAAACTTATCCTTATCGTAAGCGTTTTATTCCAAAGCGATTTCAGGTTACCTTATCCCGCTTCTATTTATGTCGATTCTTGTCCGAATTCTGGAAGTTCTTCGCAATACGGAGCAGCCGGGCAAATTATCGTTCGTAATTCTTTAGCTTACATTATTTCAAAATTAGAACTTCGGAATTTTAAAACCCGTTATTATTATTTACTTTTAATTTCGCTAACAGTTTTTTTATAATTTCCATATTCTTAGCTATATTTTTTTTAACGATCAATTACCGTTACTTTCGAAAAATAAATCGCATCCGAAAATTAAAAACTGAAATTAATTTATTTAAACACGATTTTTTGAATCGATAATATTATTAATAACTTTGGTACGTCCGGTAACTTTATATAAATTATATACCGGAAATAAAATAATTTTTATAGAATGTTTTTTATTCCGAAATATTAATGTCCCATATTTAGAATTACGCTGTATAATATTTTAATTAATAAGTAATTTAAAAAGCCGTAAAATAATCAAGCTGTAAAACTGGCGAAAGTTGCGAAAACTTTTTATACGTAATTAAGGTTTACCTTCACGGTTTATTCTTAAGTTTTATTATTAAGATTTATTTTTAAGGTTTATTTTTAAGGTTTATTTTTAAAGTATATTTTTAGGGTTTATTTTTAATGTTTACCGCATAAGGTTTAATATCTCCTAAGTTATATTAACCTTGCCGAACTAGCTAACGGGTATAAGGTTTATTAAGGTCGAAACCTATTAGTAATTACGTATAAAAGCCTCTTAAGTCGATATTAGTCAAAAGATTCCATACATATGGGGGCCTAGCAGTCGGCGTCAGAGTAAGGCTTTATGAAACTGAGGTATACAATCTATCCTAATCGTAAAAACTATTAATAAGTTATCAGGTTCCAAGATACCAAGTATAATATTTATCGTAGAATTATATCGTAGAATGATTTTCTATATATTTAGCTAAGCCTGGAAAATAAGACTTCAACTTATATTAATCTTATATATAAGTTATTAATTTATAAAGTTTAAATTCGTTATTATTTATTATTTTAACCGAAAGGATTTACTTTAACGTTTATATCGAAAGCATTTATTATTCTCTGGCGAAAAACTTAATATACGTTAAAATAATTAAATTTTAAACTCATTAAATTTAAACTAAATTCAATATTTTAATACGCATATATAAACGCGTACGGAAGAATCGAAATTTTTATATTTTAACAGCGACAAAAATTACTATTCGATCGAATTCGAAACATATTACGCCAATAACGGTACTATTATATTTTATGTACTGACTTCTGTTTTTTATCGGCTTTAACCTTTTAACGTATCTTATTTTTCCGCATTAAAACGTACTAATTTACTTTATATCAAAAATCTAATATAACGTTACCATGTATATAATACGACTCTCTCTTCGGTTTTACCAAAACGTTTAAATTATTATAACATCCGATAATATTAAGTTTAAAACCGTAAAAATTAAACTTATTCCATATAATCTTAATAACGTTCTCTTTAATTCAGATATTTCTTTAATTATGCCTATACCGACTGTCCTACTTATTATTTTTACTGGTTTCATTTTTACCCTTTTTACGAAAACCTTTAAATATATCCGTAAAATAACAAAATAAAACTTTACTTATAAAGAAGCATAGAAAATTACAGGGTAGCTCGCTAATAAGAATTAATAAATCGGTTAAATCTTTAAATAAAAATTACTTAATACTTTTATATAAAGTTACTTTCCTTAAAGAAAAGGTTATCTAATTATACGAAATTAACTATACTTTTAATAAAGGTCGGAGGGTTAAAAATAAACGTTTCAAAAAAAGAAAATACTTGCTATATAAAAGAGATACGTTTTCAACCAAAAAAAAAGTAGTAATAAGAAATCAAAGTTAATAACGGCTAAAGATAGCCGTCGTAAAAAGGTTAAGACGAAAAAACGGAAATATAACGTCTGCAGCAAACCCGGACATAATACGTATACTTATAAAGAAGCTTTACATACGTCTAGTAAAGACGAATCCCATTATTTTATATTAAATAATTACGTTTTAGTTGTTTTATTTAAATTTATTATTACGGATTGTTAAAAGGAACCGATGTATCTATATGGTACGTTACTAAAGTTCTAGTCTTATAATAAAAAATATTTTTAATAGTAAAAATTAAAGTAGAATATTTTTATTAAAACAATATAATATGGTAAAATTTAGGTTTACGAAATAATAATTTATATAATTATAAGATATATCCGATTTCTTCTTTACCAGTCTTTAAATCCTTTACGTTTCTTAGTACTTATAATTATTATACTCGATATTATTAAAAGTTTTATACGAAGCTTATTATAATAAAGCTATAAGTACCGATTCTTACGATACTGTATTTTACGATTATAATTAAAATAAGTTCGAATTATTAACGAAATAGTTTTAGATTTCCGTATGATATCTTTTAACAAACGATTTTCCGATTTAAATCCCTTTTAAACTTTTTTCGGTTAATAGAGTTCTACGCCTAGTAAATCCCGACGTATATCGATACCCGATAGGTAAATATAAAGTTTATTATATATTTAACGTATTAAAGTCGGATTAGAACATTTACCTCTTTAAGTTAAAGATTTATTAAATAACTAATTTCTTTTCGATGAGAGTTAATTATTATAAATTAAACACGATATCTTTTTAAGTTCGTTTATCGTTATATCCGATCTTTAAAGTAGTTTCGGTAATATTGTATATAAAATTAAACTTTTTATAATTAACTTTCTAATTTCGTGATTTATCTAAGCGTTTAAATTTATATTAAATTTTCTTATAACACATTTTATAATGTTATTTAAACATGCATCAATTAAGTTGAATAGTTAAAATATTAATAAACTTAGCCTGCTCATTTATTTAAACGGTTCGTTTATGTAATACGTTAGATTAAATAATAATAATTGTTTAGTTTTACGATTTCTTTTCTACGAAGTTATATAAAAGTAAAGTATAAGATATAAAAGTAAGATGTAACTGCAAAATGATAAAAGAGATTAGCCTAGGTATTTTAAAAGGTTCAAGCCTATCGCATATTTATATAGCGCTTAATTTGAAAGTAACGAAAAGAATAAGTAATATCTTACAACGACTAATTAGTTTAACAAAGTACTAAACTTATTTATACTATTTATATTAGCTGTAGATTATAAAGGCTGGTCGGTTTAATTAATTATTAAACCTAGTAGTACGGTTTATAGTCGTAATAGTATCGTAAGAAATTAAGTAATAATGTTATGACCTAAGAGGCTTAGCAGGCTCCCATACAGTCGGAGACGGTAGAGGCTAGCGTGCAGCTTAAAAAGCCAGAATTAAGTGACGGGTTCGAAAGGTTCGAAGGGCCAAGACCTTCCAGCCAGATAAGCTAGGAAACAACTCGAGACATTTGATAAGTTCGAATGTCCAAGCCGGGCGAACGTATCGAGCTAAAACAAAATATATTCACTTATAGGTTTAATAATTTAAATAATGCCAGCTTAACATATAACTTAAGTGTTAAATTATGTTTAACACTTCATTATTATCAAATGTAATTATTATATACCTCATCGCTTAACCTTTTACCCTTTTGTTATTATTATAAATAACACGACTAGAATTAATACTTAATTAAATCGATTAGCTGTTGTGTTTTAAAACCTTTTATTTAATAATATTGTTAAAATTTAAATAGTATCCTCTGATAATATATTTACTGTTAAGCAATTCGAATTACGTACGTTTAAAATAACTTTTAAAGTTTGTTTAAATAATAGTACAAAATCTGAATATAAACTTTCTGAAGTTAATATTCTTGAAAAGGCAGCATTATAATAATTGAATTAATTAATTAATATAAATACCTTACTTTTAACTTATCAGATTATATTTATTACTGTGCTTAAGGAATCTCGTAACTAAATAACCGGCTGAAAAATTAAAATGGCTAAATAGACAACCTAAAAGATGCTTGTATAACTGTTATAGCTAGCAGCATAATTAATATAACTTATCTAAGTTATTATTAAAAATTAGCTACAAGAATTTTAAAGCTTATTAAGTATAACCTCTTTAACGGAATTTGTACTAAATTAAAAAGTTGGTTATATAATATCGTATATATTTTAACTGTTTCAAGATTACGTTTATAATTTTTATATTTAAATTTAACTCGTTTTAAAATAATTAGTTAATTAAAGCTTCCTATTTTATATAAGTTACTAAGCTGTTTAAATAAACGTTTATAATAATTGTAATACTTTATAAAGATTATAAACAATTCGAAAAAGAAAACTTAATTTTTTTTAAATAATTAATAAAAGACTATACGAAGGCCGAAAATAAGATTAAGAATTTAAAGTGAAAAGAATTAGCTTTTAAATACGGTAATACTTTTATTTAATTAACTTTAAAACGGAACTAGAGACAGAAAGTATTGATAATTAAGCTTTTAAACAAGCTTAAAAAGTTATAAAAAAGCTATTTAAACGTAAGCGCGTTCAATAGTTAGTAGATTACTTTAATATAACAGTTAAGAGCGATAATCGGCAGTATGTTTAAAAGTACTAGAAATTTTTAGGACCGATAATATAATACGCTAAGATAGTCCCTTAATACTAATACGTTATACGGAATAAATATATCTTATAAAACGGTACCTGGATTAATAGAGAGAAAATAATATAAGAATAAAATTAACGGCAGGTTTAATATTATAGCTATAGCAAAATAAAACATATCGCCTGTATATATCAAAGTAAATAATAACTAAAATAATAGGTATTTATATTAAAAGAACAGCTTTAAAAGAGATGGAATAGATAGAATAATAAGACATTAAATTAGGACGAGGTGATTTGGTCTTGATTAGTGCATAATTGAAGAGATTATCACGATTAAGTCTACGGTTTAAGAGATTATAAAGTGATAAAAAGTGATATATGATTTTCAAGGCTACGACTAATGAAAAACAATTTTTAAAAATATATATCTAGTAATCATTAATCTATAGCTAAAGCTATATATCTAACTTTATACCTTATATTATTTCAACCCTTTTTTTAAAAATAAAATCGTCCTCGACTTATTTTAAAAACTAAATACGAACGTAATTAATTCTTAACGCTCTACATAAAAAGGTATGTATAAAACTTATTAATTAATTTAATTAACAGTTACGCGGTTTGCTCTTTATTTTTTTAACTTAGGATTTCGTTCTTGACGTGTTGATAATTTATTCTATTATTTAATTTTACTTTTATTTTTTAAGCTTTATTCACCTTTATTTCCTTGACGAACGAAGTTCTATATTTAGGCCAACTGAGCTAGCTTTATAGTAAATACGATTTAGGTCTTTTTTTTATATTTTGGTATATATCTTCTTCTTATTTATATAGTACATTATATTAAGTTTTTAGTAACATTCGAAGTTTTTAATTATTAAAAGGTGGTCGTAGTTTATATTTCAGCTTAACCTAACTTTTTAAAAACCGGATGGAATACAATAATTTAAGAAATTAAAGAAATAAGTAAAAATATTTTCGAAGCTTAACGTAATTGATTAATAAGTATATAAAGTTAAAAACTAAAAAACCTAATATGTAATATTGTTATAAACGGATTATTAATTTTTCTAATCGGTTTTGTATCGGTCGTAGTTGTTTATTTTTATAAAACGAGGTAGCTAAATAATTTTTATATTGTCGGTTTCTTTCTTTAATAATTAAAATAATGATTTCTTAAGTTATAATCCTATACGTCTTTTAATATCTTCGTTATCTAGTTTTCACCGTAGGTACTCTTTAATTATGGTAGTTATTTTAAATTCCGTAATTTCTTTTCTATCTAGCTAGTTCGTCCAGGTTATTATTTCGTCATTTTAAAAGGTTAAAAATAATAATATAAAACATTTAAGCTATTTATAAACCGCAGATATAATATATGAATTAAGTAAATACCTTAATGATTATTATATAGATAAAAGGATTATTAAGTTCTAATCTTATTTAGGCCTTGCGGTATATTTATAATACTACTTAAATATGTTTAAATATAAAATAAATATTAAATATTAACATTTAACGCTTTTTTTTAAATATATAATATATTTGTTTAATAATCTTACGTTCTTCACTAATCTACAGTTTAATATAAGTAATAAACTGAATATATTTTAGGCTTTTAATTTTAATCAACGATATAACTTCATTAAAACTTGGTTAAGCTTAATTATTAAAGATGATTTTACTAATTTTAATAACAACGGCTAAAATACTTTGAGGTACATTTAGAGCGATTAATTATATAATAATAATAATATATTAAAAATGTAAATAAATACGGTTTTATAAAACTATAAATATTTGTTTTAAGAAGCCTACAATAAACTTGTTTTATTAGCTTTTAATTTAATATAAAAGTAAAATAATATTCTTTTCAAAAACGTTCACCGTTTTAATTAAAAGGACAAATAAAAGTACCTTAATTAAAAGAACTTTAAAAATAACTTGTTAAATAAAATAAAAAGTAAAACGATTATTATACATCCGACGTATTACTTTATTATATCCTTTTTTTATACTAATATTGTCATAGCGCCAGCTAGGCTAAGTCATCCTAACTATATATATATAGTGCTCTAGGGTTTAAAGGGCTCTGTCTCTTCTTTTATTCCCTAGAAGTCAGTCTCAGTTCAGTCTTCTTCTGCACTGAATATAGCTAACCTGACCTCTGTTAAAAGTCCGCATGTGATAAATATATTACCGATCTACGTAAACTTTTTAAAATTCCTATCATTATTTTAGCTAATACATTTCTTATATAATAACATAATAATTATGAATAAACTAATTAAAGTACTAATATACGAAAATAATAATAATTTATAACTTAAAAATTTAAATAATAACTAAAACATATACAATATAAATATATATATCTAAATAGATAAATACGCAGATTTTAAAATATTAAAGTTGAAATTATACAAATATAAGAAATTATAACAGATTAATAGCAACTTAAATATAAAACTAATTAAATATAACGAAAGTTTATATACTAATTTTCTAATCAAAAAGAAATATACGTAGAAGAAATGCTAGAAAATTCCGTTTAATATTATATAGGAAAATGCTGTCGGCGTTACTTAGTTTAATTAATTAATTATATCTATATTTTATTTCCTTTCTGTTACTATGCTGAGTTCTTTTTTCCCACTATATTTTCTAAATAATATTACACTTTTTAATATATACTTATCTATCTTTAAATACTCGGTTAATATTATCATTTTAAACTTTCGTAAATCGCTAAATCTTTACAATATCTTAAACTCTGATAGAAATATAAATCTTAATAAATTAATTAATTTAATAAAAATATCGTCTATTAAACAGTTATTCAGTTTAGGTAATAAATAATTTAATAATATTTAACCTGCTCCTCCCCGAATTAATCGGAATCTTCATAATTTCGATTACATTTCGGCTATTTATTATGTAAATTTAATACCTTTTAACCTATTAGTAAAGCCGTAAGCCTCTACTTTAATTTCGATATATATAGAAGGTATATTGAACTCCTTAACGCAAATCTCAGTTTAAATAGGATTATGATTAGGTATATACTTTTTAAAACTTTCGATAATACGCTAATAGGTAACTTAAACATCGGTTAAGTAAGTTATAACTTTATATATTTACGACTAATCCTTTTCTTTAACATACTGAAAGTTAGCTTTACGTTATCGAATAACTTATTAACCTCTTTGAAAACGTCCGCATTGATATTTCTATTCTCGCGGTTTCAACCATTTACGCTATGCTAATAATAAGCTTAATATTACAAGTTTTAAAAGTGGGCAAACTTACCTTAACCCGAATAAATGATTTTGTTTTCGACGCGGATGGCTCAGCAAAATGAAAACTCCTTGCAAGCGAGCTCGCTTACTCTGGGATAGGCGTAACTGGGAAGGCCTGACATAATACTTATAGAATATAGAATAACAGGAACGATGCCTATGCTAAATAGACCGAAGTCTATCTAGGAGAGAGTGCTAATTGCTATGGGTTAAAAGCTCTTGCACCTAGTTAGCATCTTTATACTCTTCCGATAACCCCGAATGAGTTACAGGCGTCTAAAGATCGAGATTACTCTAATTAATTAAGTTTGTTATGTTAACTCATGTAGGTTAATAACTATACGATTATTATATATCATTAACTAAGGTAGAAAAGTTTAGAAATTACAGAGTTTCTAACAGGCGCATACTCTCCAGACCCGTTTCAAAACATCATTGTACGTTTGAACGTTAAAAAAAATGAATTGATCTTTAAGAGATGGCTATTCTTTCAATATAAATACATTTTGAATATTTTATTTCTTTGCGAAGTTATTGCGAAGATTGTTAATTAGTTTAAATTTAGAACTCTGCTATTTTTAAAGACTATTATTAAACCTATATTAGTTTTTTTAGTACAACTATTATTAGCCCGTTAAACCCGTAATGGGTCGATACAGATAACTAGAAATTAACTTTTTAAGAAAAGCTAAGCTATAATAATGAATTATTTTCTTTTATAATCGCAACGAAACTAACCCTTTTTAGTAATATAACGTTCTTTAATAACGGTAGTGCAAACCGAAGACTTAACTTCGTACTTAAAATATCTATTAATATATAATAATTTATATACTAATTAATTGCCTTAAATAACTCGAAATTAAATATCTTACATTTATTATAACGAAATATGGCGTTATTATGATATTTATATATATTTTATTATATGTAACTTAATATTTTAAAACGTACTAGTTACGAATCCTAACCTCTTTTATTTCGTAATAATAGTTTTATCTTTTAAACGTTATAATTTTACTTTTATATAACTTAATCAAAAGAAAGATCGGAAAACTAAGAGACTTCGAAACCTGGATTAATAAGCTTGAAAAGTTTTATAATCTAAGTCTCGATTTTATTTACCGCTATAGGTATTAAGTTATTATAAAGAATATAAGAACTGCGAAAAAGTAACGAGGCATAATAACGAAGCGTTGCCAATTAATAGGAAAAACTAAGGTATGCTAAGCTTAGAAACTTAATATGCGTTTAACATGTTTGTTAAAGTACTAACAAAAAAAGATAACGAATTTAAACGCAATCGACGAAAGATCGGATATAATACAGGTACGGATAAAAGAACTTATAAAAGAGCTTTAATAAGAAAAAGAAGCCATTTGTAGGAATTACGAATCCCTTATGCATTTAACTAAAACGCATTTTAATAACAGTTAACCGAACGGTCGAAAAGCGAACGTAGCATAGCAGTAATATTCCGGAGCTTAAAATAACGAAGGCTTAGGCCTTTTAGTAATAATTAAAATTTAGAAATTATTCGTTAGCAAAACAAGTAGCATTCGAAACGTTTTCGATAGCTGGCGGAATAATAAGCGATTGTATAAGTTAAAAGGTAAGATTTTATAAGTTAATTATTTCTCCGTAAAGAAGACGTAATCGTGTAAATAATATTAGATAAAATGATAGATTGCTACCTTAATTCCGATCCTTTACTAAATCTATCCCTTTCGCAGTTTTTATTTACGTCGATTTTTGTCCGCATTTTGGAGATTTTTCGTAATTCGGAACAGCCGAGCAAATTATCGTTCGTAATTTTTCTTATATCCTTTTAACATCTGAATTTCGGAATTCTAAAATCCGTTACTACTTTTCTTTTCTAGTTTCTCTAATAGTTCTTGCATAATCTTTATATTTGCCGGCATAATTATTTGTAAAAATTAATAACTATTATTTTCAAAAATTAAACCGCATCCGAAAATTAAAAGTCGAAATCGATTTTTATAAGAAAGATTTTATAAATCGATAGTAATGCAAGATTGATATGAGTTAAAGCCTTATTTTCCAGGCTCAGCCAAATACATAGAAAATCATTCCACGATATAATTTCTACGATAGATACTATACCCAGTATCTTCGAATACGATGACTTATTAATAGTTTTTACGGTTAGGATAAATTGTATACCTCAGTCCCATAGAGCCTCACTCTGACGCCGACTGCTGGGCCCCCGTAAGCAGGCAATTTCTCGACTGATGTCGGCTTGAGAGGCTTTCATGCGTGGTTGCCAACAAGCTTCGACCCTGATGAACCTTATGCCCGCTGGCTCCACGGTTCGGTAGGGTCAGACAATATGACTTAGAAGATGTTAAGCTTTGCGCGGTAAACCTTAAAGATAAACCCTGAAGGTAAACCTTAAGGATAAACCCTAAAAGTAAACCTTAATTGCGCATAAAAGGCTTTCGCAGCCCTCGCTAGTCTTACAGCTCGATAAATCCATAGTAATAGTAATAGTTTTAATTCTTCTCGTAACTTTATGAGAATTATATTCCGGGAATGAGATAATTTTTATGGAAATTTAATCATTACGAATTACCGGTATCGCATTTTTAGAATTGCGCGGTATGGTATTTCGATAATTAATAAAAATTTAAAAGCAGTAGGAACGATCGAAACTGGCGAAGGATCTGAAAGCTTTTTATACGCAGTTAAGGTTTACTTTTAAAGTTTATTTTTAAGCTTTATCTTTAAGGTTTATCGCGTAAAATTTAATATTTCTTAAGTTATATTATCTAACCTTGCCGAACCGTAAAGCTATCAAGTATAAGGTTCATCGGAGTCGACGCTTGTTAGCAACTACGCATGTAATCCTCTTAAGCTGACATTAATCGAAAATTACGTGCTTAAGGGGACCGAGCAGTGAGGCTTTATAGGACTGAGATATACAATCTATCCTAATTATGAAAACCATTAATTAGTTATCGTATTCGAAGATACTAGGTATAATATATGTTGTGAAAATTATATCGTAGAATAGTTTTCTATATATTTAGCTGAGCCTGAAAAATAAGGCTTTATCCCATATTAACCTTATATAAGTTAATTATTATATTAGTATAAAAGCTTAAAAGCGACGATCTAGGACTGTATTATAATTATTTAAAGTTTATTTAGTGTTTATTAATTAAGTAAAAAAACATTAAATGAAAAGCGTAACTGAAACCTTTACTAAAAGGTTGAAATAAAATGTTATTGTTTATATTTAAAGTTATAAATTATGTAAACATTTTTATTACAGACCTTTAACGATCGTACCGCGTTACGTTTAGTTATATCGATTAGGAAAAAGAATTAAAAATAAAACATTTATGAATTTTAGTAAAAGACTATTAGAATCTTAACCTTTTCAATTATAAAGATTTAAAACAATTTAAAAAGCTACGATAATAAGCCGATTAATTACCGGTTAATTTTTATATTACATAGAGATTTATAATTTATAAAATAAAATCCGTAAGCGTTTTAAGTCCGAATAATAATCGAGATACTAAACGCTTCTGTTACGACCTAACCAAGCTTAATCTCTTTAACCGGTCGAAACAATAAGAAGAAAAAGACCCCGCCGAAACTTAAAAATTACGTAATCGATCAGTAATCGAACGAAGTTAGTTCGACTACGTTCGATTACGTTTAATTAACGATGATTGGAATGGATATATACGCTTGTTTCTCTTATAATTTAAGTTAATTACCAGCTTATAATATAACTTCATTATTTAAATTACCTTAAATAATTTACTATTACTAAACGTAATTATTATATACCTTATTACTTAATTTTCTATAGTATTGCTGATACTATAAATCGTATAACTAAGTTTAATAGTTAATTAAACTAATTAACCGTTATACGTTATAAACTTTTATTAATAATGTCGTTAGCTTTTAAATAATATTTCCAACATTACATTTATTAGCAAATAACTCGTAACTACCCTTAAAGAGTTTATTTTTAAGAACTAGAAAACGTCGTAATAACTACAACCTAAAAGCTTAAAGAATTTTAAAAAGCGAGCGAATAATTCGAAAGCTAGGTTAAAGCATATCCTACTATAATACTGAAATGGTGCAGGGTGCAGAGCCGGGTACTTGGCTTGGCCGATTAATTAGTCATCACCAGTCTTACATTTTTATGAGTTTATTTTCGCTGAGCGCAAGCTTAGAGCCTAGTAACCACTCATCATCGCTTTGCATATGGATTCAACACTATAATACAGTTTTGCGTTGCTTTTATTATCTCTTGAACCGCGGGCTTAATCGTGATACTCTCTTTAATTATGTACTAATCAGCACCAAGTTACCCCGTTCTAATTTAATACTTAAATAAATATTAAAACTTTAAAATCTTGCGATGGTATCGGAAATATGTAACCATTTTTAACTTAAGGTAAATCTTACTTTTACTTTTATTGGAACCTTTTAATTAAAGAAGTTAATAAAATTATTACTATTACTGTAATGGGCTGGGCTGTGCTCAGATGTGAGGCTTGAGCTGCGGGGTCCCAAGCTATAAGCTCTTATAATTGACTAGATCTCTCGACCAGTTAATCTCTGTCCTTTTGACGCAGCGGTATAGGAGCTGTATGGTCTATAATAATTACTAAAAGCTTTAAAAAATAGTTTGAAATAATTTAAACTCATTTTACGAAATTACTCAAAAAACGTAAAACTAAACTATAAAAGGAATACTAACATACTGATCGAATATTATATTTATTTTATACAAAAGGTCCGGGACATACACGGAAACCTTGACAAAAAAGGAAAAGCGGGATAAAACATATATTAGCTTTTTTAAAAAGGCTTAAAGTTAAGGTACGCCGCATTATTTAAGTAAACTTTATCGCGTACTAAATAAACTAATAATAAAATTATAATAAATACTTTTTATAAAAGCTTAAAGGAAACTGTTAAGGACAAAATAATCCGCATTAAAAAGTTACTTACTTTCAACGAATATGTTAATAACGTCATCAAAATCGATAACTGATAGTACGAACGTCGGATGAAGAAAAGGACGTTATTTTCCTAAGTCCGGATATTGGAAAGGTAACTAAAAGAAAACACGCTTTTTACATTTTACGGAACGATATTTAAATTAATAAAATTAAGCGTAATTTAATAACGTAAATTGCGTACTATTAACTGCTACCATTATAATAAGATAAGCCATGAAACGTATCAATATAAAAAACCTAAAAGATAACGATAAAACACCTAAATACCGGTTTCCTAAAAGCCGGTTCGAACGAACAGAAATAGTAACAAAACTATTAATATAATTAAAGTTAAAAACGACTATAATCCCCTTAAAGTAATATAGCAGGGACTATAGAAAGTAAAGAAATTATCCCAAATAATTATCCAGAAATAACGAACTTTAACTATAAGACTTATAGTAGCCTAATAAGTAAAGGAATACGATGAATAAAAGGAGCTTATAAAAAACTAACTACTTTTCCGTTCTTAATAAAGACGGTAATAACGGTAAAAATAGCTAGAGTTAAACGTGTGGATTAAAAAATACTAAGATTAGGACGAAGCCTTATTATCAGGATAACCAAACCGATACGGGAAACTTTATATTATTTACTAAACCGTACCTTTTACCCTAGATATAAAAAAGAACAGCAATATATTAAAGACGGGATTATATTAATATATATATAAGAATTCGATTTTTATAACTAAACCGGGAAAGATTTTAAAGATTAAAGATAATATATAAAATTGCGAAAATATACTTTATAAAATATTATTAACGTCGTTATAACAACGGCAAATTAACCTGAAAGAAAAAGCTGCCTTGACGAACACCTTATATGCTATTTTTTAATAATTCGATTATAACATAAAACACGAATAAATCGATTAAGCGGTTATAAAAGTATTTCTAGAAATAATTAACAACATAAGCTTCCGATTAGCCTTTACGGAAAAATTAAATAAATAATAAAATATTTAAAGAGAAATTCAGTAAAGAAAAAGAAAAAGAAAACTAATACGATACCTGGTTTCAAGTACGACAAAAAGGGTAAAAGAAACTCCGAACTCGAATATATTAGCAAAAGAAAATTCCGAACGTAAATTGTTTTATTTAAATGCTAATTACACAGATAAGAGAAATAATTAAAGTAATTATAAGCTCTTAATTAGTAAAATTAAGATGTGTATTAAGGCGTTAAAGAACGATTTAAAAGGCGAATGCCATTTATAAAAAACTTATAAGATAATAAAATCTTAAAAAGGTAGTAGAAGCTTTTAAAAAGAATTTTAAACCCGACGATAAAAGCTGAAATATCTTTATTAGCTTATTAATACTAATAAAACATATTATTTTACCGTATTTATGGATTACTAAATAATAAAAGATAATTATAGTAAACCGAATATAATTAACTAACTTAGCTTATTATAAAAAGAAAAAAAGAAATCCTTATATCACCGAGAATGTAAAAAGTTAAATACTTACTTGTAATAATAAAAAGATTATCCGTAAAGTTAATTACTTTAAGACTTTTAACAAAGGACGAAACTAAATAATAAACTTCGATATCGTTCCGATAAAGAGTTATGATGTAATTCTCGAAATATTATAATCATTCTAATATAATCCTTTAATCGATTAAATAACTAACTAGAGTTTATTTTATATTCTTTTTAATAAAGGAACATGCGAGAATTTGAATATTAGATCGAAGATAATAACAAATATAGGCATAAAGATGTAATAAAGCCTTATTATTTATAGGAATGAAAGAGAATGGGAGTACTATAAAAGAATATAATATATTATCATTATTAGAAATATAAAATTAAAAAGATAAACGATTACTTAAAACATTAACCCTTATATCTAAAAATAATAATTCATATATCTTCATAGTACTACAGATACGAACGACTGTTTCGAAAAAGACTTAAAACGAAGTTACTAAAACATAACAAATAAAACTATAAAATAACCCATAAAGAAAAAACGTCAACCTCGTTTAATCTAGTTTATATCTTTAACGAAACAAAATTATAAGCATTATAAAAATACTTTAAAAATAAGCTTAAAAAGGTTATTTAAAACATTTTAATTTATTAGCCGGACATCTTATATTTTTTATGTTTAGAAAAAACGAAAGATTACGCTTAATTATCGGTTATAAAAAACTAACCGATATAATAATTCAAGATAGAAGGTCGTTACCTTTAATCAGTAAAAAAAAGAATTCATTTTTTAAAGCAAAATAGTTTATAAACTTAAATTTAAAAAGATAATATAATCAAATGCATATCAAGCTCAGACTCGAATTAAAAACACCTTTTAGGACAAAATATAAACGTTTCAAATACCTTATTATGTATTTCGGATTTACGAACGTATTAATACAGTTTTAGTAAATGGTTAAGTATATATTTAAAAAATAGGTAGATATCGTCGTTGTTTATTAGTTCGACGATATTGTTAGTACTTAAGAAACGAAAAGAAATATATAGAACAAGTTTATAAAGTTCTTTAAGCTTTATAAGATATAAATCTATTAACTAATATAAAGAAAAGCTAGTTCTAATCGAAAAAATAAAGGGTTTTAAAATATGTCACTAGCTTAAAATATATTAAAATAAACCTTAAAAAGATCTTTATAATACAAAAGAAAACCCTTATAATTAAAAATATATAGACTTTCCTTAAATTTGCTAACTATTATAAAAAGTTTATTCGATACTTTAATAAGATAATTACACTATTATTTAGTTTAACAAATAAAATAAATTCAAATAAATACTAAAAATAAAACAAAACCTTTTAGAAAATTAAAAACTCAATTATTAAGAAATTAATGTTAATTATATACGACTTAAACCGCTTAATTAAGCTAAAAACTGACGTCTTACCTTACGCTTTAAGTGTTATAATTAAATATCGCAATAATTAAAAGAAGCAAAACTAAATTATGGTATTTCCGATAAAAACTTCATAACTGTCGTTAAGACTTTTCGAAATTTTAAAGATTATCTTATAAATCTTGTTTCTGGGTTAAGGTATTAAAGTGGTGTAGGGTGCAGTATGGGTGTAGCTGTAGCTCTGCAGCTCTGTTTCTAGCTGCTTTCATTCACTTAGCCGGTGGGCTCCAATAGAGCTGCATCCAGTGGGTCGGCGACGGTCTATAAAGTTCTAACCTGGTAACTCTTGTATGTAGTCTTCTAGAGAACCAAGGCACGCCTGACAATTTCTTCTCTCAAACAACTAATCAAGATGCTCTGTATATATCAGCTTTGATAAGCCCCGTCCCAAATTACTATAACGCCCGACAATATTAAATCCGGATTTCCGAAAGTTAAACTTATTTTATTTGATACTAATAACGTTCTTTTCGAATTGGAAACTTCGGTTATATCTATATCGACCGTTGCGCCGTTTATCTCCCCCGGTTTTATTTTTTCCCCTTTTACGAAAACTTTTAAAAATACTCGAAAAATAACGAAATAAGAACGTACCTTATAAAGAAATACGAAAGATTATCAGGGTAATTCGCTAATAAAAGTAGTCGAATCAGATAATCTTTTAAAAAAAAGTAACTTGTTACTTTTATACGAAGTTACTTTTCTTTAGAAAGAGACCGCCTAATTACGCGAAACGAACCACATTTTAAACAAATGTCGGAAAACTAAAAATAAACGTTTTTAAAAAGGAGAAATACTTATTCTACAAGAAAGATAAGCTCTTCTAGCTGAAAAAAAAAGAGGCTATAATAAAGAAATGCAGCTAATAAAGGTTGAAAATAATCGTTATAAAAGAGTTAAAACGAAAGAACGGAAGTGTAGCGTGTAGGGCAAGCCCGGACATAATGCGCGTACTTATAAGAAAGTTATAGATACGTTTAGCAATAAGTAGTTCGATTAATATGAATTAATTTATCGCGTTACGATTAATTAATTTGAATTTATTATTAACCACTGCTAAAAAGTGCCCTGCGAGCTTGTCTATCCCGCCAGGTTATCTGGTACGTTATACTGAAAAATTAACAAAATATAATTTCGTTATTATCTATTAAAAAAAGAAAAAATAACAAAGCAAACGTATTAAGCTAAAAGCTAAACCTAAAAAAGGAGGATTTAAGGTTAATTACTAAATCTTGGATATTACGCTAAATAAATATTCACAACCATGCCAAATAATAAGGATCAATGTAATGCTCCTTAATTTATATTAAAACGTCCAGAAATATAATGATAACCTACTTACAAAGTATAAATGAAAAAGATATAAATGTTAAAGGAATACTAGAAAATACTAATACGAAATATATACGAATATCAGCTATATAAATATCTAACAATCCATAAAACCTTAAAACGAATTTAATGTACTTTTTACTTTCTTAAAATAAAATCAATCATAAAAACGGTACTACGATAATGTTATATATGTAATAAAGTAAAACCTAACAACATAAAGTATTCGAAAAGTTATGACTATTACTAATTATAAAATAACTTGAAAATTTCATTATTTTCGATTTTATTATCAGGTTTCCATTATAAAAAACTCCAGCTACGAATATATCTTAGAACAACATCTTTATAATCGTTAATCGATTTATAAAATTTTCTCATCTTCTACTATATTATGAAGATATTAAATAAAATAGTCAACTTATATCCTCTTAAAATATATATTAGGAATATACGAATTATTAACGGAAATTATTTTAAGTAAAAGAACTATATTAATTTTAAACTTGTAATAAAAACTTATAACGTAATTAAACTTAAATTATAAAGTATTTAATAGCTTTAAACATTAAACAAACAAACAAACTAAAAAGGCTACCTGAATATTAAAAGTCTATTAATAATATTATATTAAGTACGAATAAAATAATTAAGTTTAAAGGCTACCTATTATATAATTAACCTATAATACAAGCTATTATAAAAGTATTAAGAATTTCTAATAAATGCTAATTTTAATTTTATACTAAACGTTTTTAAAAATATATAAAAGATATATTAACGCTAAAACGATGTTTAAATTAAAATAACTTAACTACATATAAATATAAGCACAGAATTTAAATTCGTACGTAATTACATAAAACAATAGTATAATTAAAGAAAATTAAAAGAATTAACCTTTTAAACAGGAAAAATGACTTAGTTAGTTACTATAAATATCCAAATTAAACAATTAAATAAAAGACTTAGCTTTGAAAATATTAGCGTATATAAAATCGCAAAACAAAATTTTAAAAACTATTACGAATTAAAATTACTATTTAAAGTTAAACTTTATTTAAATATTTAGCTTTCTTTATTCGATTTAATAGCAAATATTATCAAAATCAACATTAGATATAAAAAACAATAAATGTATTAACATATAAAACATGGAAAACTTTAAATGTAAGTAGAAAACCTGAAGTTATCGAATACCTAGTTAAGTAAAAGAATTACCCAGATTCCGAGAATACCTGGGAACCCGCTAAAAATCTTATAAGGGCTCAACGCTTTTTAAAAACACTTATACCAGCAGCTACGAAATTATTTAAAGTAGTTTCTTAATCCAGGTCCGCCGGGGCGAACTAATTAATAGTCTTAAAACTAGATCAGCTAGCTACCTTACCGGCCTTAACGGCTTATATAAAGGCCTTTATCCTAACCTTTTTTTTTAATCTTTTAAATTTTTTAAATTTTTGACTTTACCATAAACTGTCTGAATAACCCTTTTTCGTAAAATGTTTTTTATTTACGAAAACGTTATAAACGAATAAATATCTCAAGAAAAAATAGTTCAACTTTTTCCTTTTTCCGTCTGATACGATCTTTTTACAGGAAACACGAAACATTATTTAAACATGTACCTTAAGGAACTTATATTTGGTAGATTGCTTATATATATAAAAACTATGATCAATGTTACCTTTCGCGACAATATTATTAAAGCGATTAATATAAAAATAAACAGAATAACGAAATACGTTTATATTAAACTTATTAATAAAACGATATATATTTTTAGAACTATCCGTATCGGAATTTCTTTTACTTCATTTTAAAGAAAATACGACTAAATATAACAAGTAAGAAATACGAGAAGTAAAAAGTAAACTAATAATAATAATAATAATAATAATAATAAAGATCTAAAAAGAAATATAGAAAAATAAAATAAAATAAAAGTTTACTTACTAAATAAGCAATTAATCTTTAATGACGAAAAATTTTAAAGAGAGAAAATCGTATTACGACTTAACCAAACTTAATCTTTTTTAAAGGTGAGAACTATAAAAAAGAAAAGACGTTACCGAAACTTAAAGGTTATATAATCGATCGGTAATCGAACATAATCGGTTCGATTACGTTCGACTAATAATAATTAGAATGGATATATATGTTTATTTTCTTTATAGTTCAAATAAATTACTAACTTCTAATATAACTCAATTATATAAATTATCTTTAATAATTTATCATTATTAAACCTAATTATCGCATGTCTTATTACTTATTTTCCCACGATACTATTGCTAATATAGACCGTATAACTAGGTTTAATAATTAGTTAAATCAACTGGCCGTTATAGCTTTGTATTTAATAATTTTTATAAATTAATACCGGGGTTACGAAATATTTTATTACGTAAAAGCGCTAAATTAAGCCGAGTTAGTAACATAACAAATAAAGTAAATCGTTACTAAGACGTATAAAAGAAAGTAAATAAGGACTGATCTTTTCAATTAAAAATATTAATAAAGATAAATAGTTTTATTTTAATGTATTTGAAAAGGAGATTTGAAAAAGTAAGAATTAATTAAAAGTAGGGCGTAAAATTAATAGACATCGAAAAGGCTTTTATATTTACAAATCGAATAACTCTCCGCTTAATTCTAACCGAAATAAGTTCTTATAATGTAATATACTTAAGTTTTATAACAACCTATCGAGGTATTATAATTACGAGATATTAAGTAATAGAAAGTTTCAATAGCAAGATAAAAGGCAATATAAAAAGTTGATCATTCCGGTAATATATAAATTAGCTTTCGAAAACGGTATAAAACGGTATAGTATATAATAACAATCCGATTACCTTTTAAACATAGCCTTAAAACAGGAATAAAAATAAATATATACGTTTATTTTATTGCAGCAAATAACTTTTAAACGGTCGAAGTAAAATATTTTTAACAAGAAATTTTCTTTAAAAAAATATAAGACATATAAAGGTATAAGTAAATGTAAATACCGAGGCGAAGGCTAATACGGTAAATAAGCTTTTAGTAAAAAGTTTAATTTCCGACTAACTCCCGTAGATAGTAGGAGCTTTATCAGCGTTAATAATACGTATATTATGTATTACACAGCTTATAAACCTTTTATTATTATAATATATTATAACGCAGTTGCCTTGCAATTTAAGCAAATGTATTTCGTAATATATCATAGCTGAAAAGTCATTAATCAAATATTATTCCTATTTGGAATAAGTATTACGCATTATATTAAAAAAGGAATATATAAATAATTATAAGATCTATTATAAAGAGTTAATATTTAAAGGATGATAAATTAAACGCTTTCTAAGAAATAAGGTCATATTATTAACTTATTAAAATTAGCTAACAAATGAAGCATTCTAGAATTTAAGGAATAATTATATTAAAGAATCATAAAACTCTTAAATTACTTTAACGTTTTCTAGCGAATATATTTCGAAGAAATTACGGAAGATACTCTTTTATTATTAGAGATAAGATATCCGATAAGTGTGATTCTTAAAATACGTCTTGTTTCGGACATATTTATTTTTTATATCTTATTCCTATAAATAATAAGGTTTTTATTATATGTTTATGCTTGCATTCGTTGCCAATATGGATCGAATATTACTATTTTCTTATCCGTTTTACCTTTTTATTAAGGGGATATGTTGGTGTAACTATAACCTTCCGAAAGCTATGTCGTAATTCCTTAACGGAAAGACATCGAAGTTTATTATCTAGTTTCGTCCTTTAATGAAACTCTCGAAATAAATACTTAACTTTTTACGTTCTCTATAATATAAAATTCTATATTTTTATCCTATAACAATCCAAGTTCCTTTATTTGTTTCAATATAGTATAATTAACTCTTATAACTTCGTAATTTACTAATAACGTAAATTAATATATTTTAATTTATATTTATAACGTAATAAAGTAGCTTTCGGCTTTTATCGTCCTACGTAAAGTCCGTTTTAAAAGTTTCTCCTAGCTTTTCGGGGTTTTACTATTTTACGGCTTTCTTATAAGTGTTATGTGTCTTTCAAATCGTTCTTTAATATATAGTAATGTAACGTTTTGATTAACTAGGTAATTAAATAAATAAAGTTTACTTTATATGTTTTTGTAAAAAGGTAAAGGATATGAAAGGATTTTAATATTTAAATAAAGACAGTAATAAATATAAGTCTAAGGATAAGATAAAAGTTCTACTACCTATAGAAAATATATAAAAAGAAGTAAGGGTATTAAAAGAATATAACATATTATTGTTATTATTAGAGCGAAATTAGGAAAGATAAATAATTACATACAATATTAAACTTTAAGATTAAGAATAATATTTAACATATTTGTACAATATTATAAATAAAAACTATTATTTCGAGACGAACTTAAAACGAAAATATAAAAATATAATAAATAGAATTATAAGACAATTCTTAAGAAAAGAACATTAATTATATTCTATTCGATTTATAATTTTATTAAAACACAATTTTAAATATTATATGAATACTTTAAAAATAACTTTAAAGAAGATTATATATAACGTTTCTGTTTATTAACCGGATATTTTATATTTTTATAGTGAGAAAAAACTAAAGCTATATTTAATTATTGATTATAAATAGCTAAACGATATTATAATTAAGCATGAAACGCCTGTGCTTTTAATTACTAAAATAAATGCTGAGTTTTATAAAATAAAGTAATTTATAGGTTTAAAATTTTAAAAAGTGTATAATTAAATAGGTATTAAATTAGAATATGAAAAAAAGTAAGCCTTTAAAATAAAGTACAGGTTTTCTAACCATTTCGTTATATTCTTCGAACTTAGAACGTATTAGTAACGTTTTAGCGAATAGTTACTTCTGTACTTAAAGCGTTTCTAGCTATTTTCGTTATTTATTATTTTAATAAAACATTTATACATACGAAATACGAAAAGAAATATATAAAATAGGTTTAAAAGGTCTTTTAAGCTTTATAAAACGTAAATCTATTAGTTAATACGGAAAAAGGCTAGTTTAATACGTAAAAAGTAAAGTTTTTAAGATATATTATTATTTTATAATGTATTAAAATACCCTTCAGAGAGATTGCTACAGTATAGGAATAAATAAGGTGTATTATAAAAAAGAAAATATCAGGCTTTTGTAATTTGTCAATTCTTATAAGAAAATTCTGTAATATTTTAATAAAATTGGTATATTACTATTAAATTTGAAATAGGACTAAGGTATACAATCTATCTTAACTGTAAAAAAATTAATCAGTCATAGTGTTCGAAGATACTGGCATAGTATCTATCTTGAAAATTATATCGTAGAATAATTTTCTGTGTATCTAGCTGAGCCTGGAAAATAAGATTCCAACCTATATCAACGTTGTATTATTAAATTTAAAAGAAAACCGAATTTAAATAAATGATAAAAACAAAAACCTTTTTAAAGACTTAAGAACGCGATGAATAATAAGCTAGTATTAATTATATATAATGTAAACCATTTAATTAAGCTAGGAACTAATGTTTCGAATTACGGTATAGGCGTATTAATTAAGTATTACGATAATTAAGGTAACTTACACCTTATCGCTTTTTATTACTACAAATTACAACGATTAAATATAAATTACGTTATTCTCGAGAAACATATATAGCTATTTTAAAGACTTTTTAAAAGTTTAAATATTACTTTAAAAATACCTTATTTTCTTTACTATTACTAAAAGGCTAATAGACTATAAATACGTTACGACGAAGAATTAATAAAAAATAATCTTATTACTGTTTTTCAGAAATAATTTAAAAATTATAAAGTAAATGGGTAAAGTTAAAAGCTAAACTTAAAGAAAACAAAGAATTAACGTTAACCATTATATTTTCGATATTATGCAAATTTTAAAATAATATTAAGAAATATTAATAGGAAATCCATCACAGAACACAAGCGAGCTGGTCAAACAAGCAAGCTTGCCGATTTGTCTCACATTTATCAAACCTTTAATAACTTAACAAAACCTTTATAAAATTAATTAAGAATTAGCAGATACATATATACTGCTAGGGCAAAGAAGTATATAAAATTACATCTTAATCTAGTCTATTTTAGTAAGGCTATAAACTTTTTTACTAAAATGGAATACAAATAATAATTCTTTAAAAAAATCGCGAAATCTTAATATCTTTTTTCAAAACCTTATATATTAGTTATTACTATTATATTTTACTTAACCTATACTTTAGAAAACTTTATTTCCAGCCGCATGTAAAAAGTAGATCTGGGTTATACGTTTAAATTGTATATCTTATCTCAAGTTTAAAGCTATTAGCTTTATATTTTTCATAATTCAAATTTAAATTAATATGCAATTCATATATAGCTATATCACATCTTAAAAATATGTATATAGATTCTGTAAAGTTATTAATTGTTCAAAGAAAGAATATATTACGTGATAGTAGTCGGCTAGCTCGCTTATGTCCTACGTTATATGAATAACGTCCTAGATAAGCTCGCGGCTCGTTTTTTAGTACCTCGTAATAATCAATTCAAATAACTCAATTATAATATATTCAATTATTTCAAATCAATTATATTCTTTTTCGATAAGCGTATTTATAACTTTCTAATAAATGTACGCATTATATTAAAGGTTGTTGCGAAGGCTATATTACCATTCCTTCCTATTTACTTATATATGACTAATACCTTAAATATCTTTTAATAGTAACTATGTACTACTACTTCTTCTGTCGACTAAAAAAAATTGTTTATCTCGTATAGTAATTTTTCTTTCTTTGAGCAACCTTTATTCTAACCGTTTAATTACGTAAGATCGAATTATTACTTTAATAAATCTTGTAATACCTCGATACGCCTACGACACGCCTCTAACGCGCCTCGAAACGCGCCCCATAATAAGCTCTACAGCTTTACCTCGCAGCCTTGTGACGCGTCCTATAATAAAGCCCTATAGCTTTCTCATACGATATATTTTTCGAATCTTTTCCACCTATTAAAGCCGAACAAAAAACGCTTACGTATATAGGTTAGGAATTCGATCAATAATTATTTTCTTATCGGTCGGTTTCAGTACTTTCGAAAAAGGATTTATATAAACCTGGACGTGTTAAAAGTTAGTCGGCTATACGTAAGTTAAAGGGATTAAATGATAATATAACGTCTGTAATAAGTATTAATATAATGCGTATACTTGTTGGAAAGCCGTAAATATAGCTAGCGAAAAAGAATATAGTAGATTCGAAATAATTGAATATATTATAGTTGAAATTTTTGGAATTGATTATTACGAGGTGCTAAACAAAAGCCGCGAGTCTATCTGATACGTTATTAGTTATATAAATATTTAAAGATTTATAAACGCTTAAAGAAAGTATGACGTACTTATTTTTTTTTAAAAAGATTTTAATAATAAAAAACGTCCAACGGTAATGTACTATACAAGCGAGCTAGCCGGATTTCCTAACTTACCAACCGTTTAACTTTACTCATTTATTTTTTAATATTAATAATACGGAACGACTTATAAAAGAGCTAAAATAAACCTAACCGTTTAAGTAAATAAATAAATAAATAAATAAATAAATAAATAAATAAATAAATAAATAAATAAATAAATAAATAAATAAATAAATAAATAAATAAATAAATAAATAAAT